>PVJA010030155.1:0-26049 GCA_004027025.1 Myocastor coypus | reverse complement strand
CTCTCTCTCTCTCTCTCTCTCTCTCTCTCTCTCTCTCTCTCTCTCTCTCTCTCTCACACACACACACACACACACACACACACACACCCCTCTCCCTGCTTTGGCCCTTGTCACCACAAGCCTGGACCTTGTCAGAGTGTCTCCGTGACCTTTTCACCCACAGGGCTCCTGATGCAACACTATATAACTGCATAAAGCTCAAGGCTCAAGTGTGACATCAGAATGGCAAATAATTTGTCATCCAAATTGTCAGTGTGTCCTAACAGATGGGCTCAACTCCTTGTCAAATTGTTCCTCCCTCTAGGCTGACACAAGGTAGAATTTATCTTAGTTTTTAAAACAGAAAATTCTTTACTCTCTTAAAATTTGAGGCTTGGTATGTTTGCTAGTCAGTCAATCAAAACATTAAACTTTTGCTAAAAGATGACAGGCTTGGGGCTCTGTCCAATGTTGACTTTACAACACTGACCACTGATGGATGGATTTTGGCCTTGTGGAGAAGTTGACCATTCCTTGACCTTTGATTATGCTGACCAGAATCAATCGTGTACTAGAAATGGCTTACACTGGCTCATGAGAACTGATCCTCACATTTTCAAGGATTTGATAAACTGTTAAAAATATCTTTTACTAAAGATTAAATAATATGAGCCTATAAATAAATTATATTGAAATGGATGTAGCAAATATTCAAAATGTAACTTTTCTATTTTACTTGTATTTCATATTATCTTGAGATTATTTGGGGCTCTTTTTATGTATTTAGTACAGGGTCTACAGGGTATCACTACACAGATGGAACTAGTAGTGCTCCTGCTGCATTCAGCTTCCCAAGTGCTGGGATTACAGTCTCATTCGACATCTCAGGGCACTCCGGGGTAGGGCTGGCACAGCTGGATGAGGATCGAACGCTGGCTGCTGCGCTCTGTCTAAGCATGTGCTTTAGTTTGCTGAGCTATCTGGCTAGCTCCTGAGGTTCTTGTATCTACATATGGAAATATAAAAAAGTGTGTTACTGGGGTTCTCATCCCTACTCCACATGGAATAATATCATATTGGTGCCTTGAAATTTTCTGTGCAGAGAGTATTGGCCCCATAATAATTGGCAAATAGAAGACACTGCAAATCAGGACCCTTTTCTGAGGGCTGCTTTGTGCACATTCACCAGCACGCCACAGGCCAGAACTAACTTCAAAGCAGAATGAGCTCATGGACATTGCTGGTTTTAGTGCTCTTGCAAAACCTCACCAAGAGGGACAGAATGACCTTAGAGGACAAGTGTTAATGAGTGCAAGACAGAGGTGCCTCTGAGCCTCCCCTTTAACGTAGACCACAGTGATGGACATCACTGTGGGACAATGTTGACACACACCTGCCATAATTAACAGCTGGTGTAGTCTGATTATGAGAAAGTAGGAAAAAGAAAATACCATCGGTATTTATCCACCTTAAGAAGAAAAGTTTAACCTCCCACACTAGTGTGTTAACCAAACTGACTAGGGAAGACATCACCAATATATCAATGATCAGTAGCAAATCTAGTTCCTTCAGTCAGGTCTTGTGGCTAATTTATCCCAGCAGACACTGAGGGAGTAAACTGTCTTGGATGCCCAGGTGAGGGGGAGTGTCTCACCACACTGGAGAGTGTCGGGGAAGCCCCACAGGGGTGGCCAGGCTGCCCTATGGCCCATGTCCCTCCTTCACCTCTCTCTACTCCTTTGGAGCAAGGAAAGCAGGAGTTATCAGTTCCTCTCTGTCCTTCTTCCAGAAGCCTGTGCTGCCCAGGCACTGCTGTGACAGTGTAGGAAGGGCCCTCACACCTGGGAGGCTCACTTGCCCACCCACACAGGCCACAGTGCCCAACCATCGTTGTGTGTTTGCTGCTGTATCAAAGGCCTGAGCCTTTCATCTCATTTCTCAGCCAATTCAGAATCCAGCAGGAAAGGGGAGATTAGTTCTAGGACCTACTGAACTCATCAGGAGGCAAGAGCGAGGTGGCTCAGATGTCAGTCTTGAAAGGACATTACTAAGAAATCTGTGTGGCTGCCATGAGAAGCTGTCAACACTTGCCCAGAATATACTTCATATTAGAAGTGTTAATGTTCTGCTGTGTGGAAGTGGGGCATCTCAGTGGAGTCCCGGCTTGTGCTGGCCCAGCTCCAAAACTAGTTCCTAAAGAAAATTCTGGCTCTTCCTCAGAGCCTCCCCTAAACCCAGAGTCTCTTTGATCTACCCAGGAATCCTGTCCAGGCTCTTTCAAGTTCACTAACCAAACATTACCCCTCCCACATGTTCACCTAGATTTCAAAGCAAATGCCTCTGCCCATAAGGAGAGAATCCTGAGCTCCAGACCCTCATTAGAAAACAGCATTTGGAATTGTTTTCCTCCCAACTCTCTGAAAAGCCCAGTTGAGATCCTCTTAGTAAGAGAAGATGCTTTAATGCTTGCTGTAGCAACGTTTGTGGAAGATTTCTAAATATAATAAATGAGTGGATATTCCTGCTACATTTGCTGTGAAATGAGGCATCGCTGAGGACATGGACAAAACACCCCTTAGCAGCTTCTGGCCAAAGACCAGCATGACGAGTGTCCCGGATGTTTGTACTAGGGAAACTTTGTCTCTCCCCACTGAAAACAGCATGCTTCTGCCTCTCAGCGATAATTTAAGTAGCGTAAGTCCCCGACTTAGGAACATTTGAGGTGTGCAGACTGTCACAGATGCAAAGGGAACCTCACATTAGGAACATTCAGAGACGTGCCAGACACAGTCACAGTGGCGCTGCTCAGTGTGTACTGCACAGTGCAGTGGTACAGCGCTCAGTCAGAGCCCAGGATGCCCAGGAAAAGCAGTGGGGATGTGGAGCGCGCTGCTAGGAAGCTCAAAGCCATCTATACCGTATATTTGCATCAAACACGTATACAACACTGTTGCACTTCTGAAGGAATCTGATTTAGGGCCATGCTCCCAGACAGAGTGCCTTTGCAAGTCAGGGACTTACTTACCTTACACTCCTCAGTCTTGACCTTGGCTCTCTAGAGGTTGCAGCTGCACCTTGACCTTCACAGATGCTCCATAGACCCTTACAGCTTGGGAAATCTGTCACCTGCGTTTCCCCTCTTGAGCTTGCCTTTTGCTCTTTGCTTTCTCTTTTTTTTTTTATTGATTTTGGTATATTTATTCCCTTTCAAATCCATTTAAAAACTCCTTTGGAAGGAGATGGGATATAAGCGAAATTAAATGATTTTATGTTTGCTTGTGGCCAGAGAGGGGAAGCATGGGAGGAAAGAGGTAAGTTTTGGGGGTAATGGAATTTGCCTATCTTGATCATGTTGGTGGTCACCTGGGTCCTCGTGTTTGGCAAAGTTTATTGAACTGAACAGCTACAATGGTGCATTTTTCTGTAAATAAATTATACCTCAGTCAAGTTGATTTATTCATCCAGTCAATAAATTTCTGTATTTTTCCAGAAAGCTTGCATGACTCCGGACAGGGAAAGGGCACACAGTTGAGTAGGTTATTGGTTGCACAAGTGTCCTTGGTCAAGGAACACAGAAAGGCTAATATCCAGGCCATTTCTGACTCATTAATCCGGGTCGTAGTAAAAAGCTGGGTCTTCTCAGCAGAAGAAATAGATTTTCTATTTCAGAAAAGGCATTATATGGATTCTATAGACATAATGGAAGGGAATATGGGCAAATTACCTGCCCTTGTAGAGTTCGTTGGCTTGGGGGAGAGAGTGATAACCAGTAAACACAGAACACAGCTATGTGTTGCAAAGGGCACCGCAGAGAAGTAAACAGGATGATGTAAATAGCGAATTGGGGGTTGGGGGCGACAAGACAGCAAGACAGACGACTAAAGAGACGGTTCAGCTGCGGCCACAGCGATGACGTGGAACCAACTTCACCAAGTGTGGGAGGAGAGCATTCCACCAGGGGGAACAGCAAAAGCGGGCACTCAACCCTGGAAGTGAGGCAGAGAGGGTGTGCGCATGTGTTCCACAGCTAACTGGAGTGGGGATCAGGCGTGCGCATGCGTGTGGGAGCTAACGGGCTGGGCCGGTGGAGGGGCGGGATGTAGCACCTTCTTAGTTGAGTGGAAGCCTGAGAAATGGCCCAGAATACCAGCAGCACCTCAAGACTTACAGCGTCTCATAGCTTTTAGAGTTGTAGGAAACCTTAGAGATAAGTCAGGCCTTCTTCTCTAATAAGTGTAAAAACAAAGCTCAGGACAAGAACATGGGCCTGGCTCCAGTTCAGCTGAGCTAATATTTACCAATTGCTCCATGTGTAGGCGGTTTTCTCCCCATTTTTCCAGAGCTGTTGAGTCATAGCTGGGTTCAAAGACAGAAGCCACCAAGTCAGTGATATCCCGTAGCTTTTTATATCGCTGTATGGCTTAATCAGAACAGTATTTCCTGAGATTTGATTTTTGCTTTATTTCTTTAAAAGTGTTTGCCTTCCTGTTTTGGAACAATAAAGTTTTAAAGCCATGTCCTGTGAAGCCAGTCTGAGGTTCAGAGATGCAGGATGAGGGGATCTGGCAAAGTGTGTAGGCCAAGCTCAACAGTGAGAATTCTGGGCATGGGTCTCAGGAAGCGTGGCATCCGCTTTGAAATTCAAGAAAAACTAGATGAGGATGCAAGCCGAGTGTGGTGGCACCTGTTTGTAATCCCAGCACCTAGGGAAGCTGAGACAGGAGGATTGCCAAGTTTGAGACCAGCTTGGGCAATTTAGTGACTTAACAAGACCTTGTTTCAAAATTTTTTGGGCTGGGGATATAGCTCAGTGTGAAGGCCTTTGGTTCAATCCCCTGTGCAGCCAGGAAAAGAGAGAGAGAGAGAGAGACAGACAGACAGACAGACAGACAGAGACAGAGAGATGGGGGAGAGAGAGAGGAGACAGAGGAGAGACAGACAGAGACAGAGACAAAGATAGAGGGACAGAGAGAGAGAGAGAGATGGAAGCTGCACAAGGTAAACTCAGCTACCACACCTTACTCCATGCCAGTTTCCGTAGCACTGAGCACAGCCCCAACATCTGTCACACAGACTTCACGTGTCACAGCAGGTGACAATGGCAGACATCTCTTCTGAGGCCATTTTGCTGAGATTGTTAGATGATTTTCTGACTAGCAAAACCAGAAGTCCTTCATCTCCCTTTTCATTTAAAGAAGCTGTAGCCATCAACTAAGGACCAGGCCACAGAAAGACACCGCTAAGCCACTGTTTCTTACTGTGTCTCATGTGGCTCCAGGAGCAGCAGGAATGAAGCCCTCTGCCTCATTTATAGGCTTGAGGTCCCACTTAAACAGGCTATACTCTAGTGCAGCCTAATTCTGTAAAGGCTAATATCAAGAGATCTTTCTTTCTCTCTCTCTCTCTCTCTCTCTCTCTCTCTCTCTCTCTCTCTCTCTCTCTCTTTTGTCTTTTTGAGACAGGATCTCACTATGCAGTTCAGGCTGTCCTTGAGCTCACTTTTCTAGCCCAGGCTGGTCTCAAACTTGCACTGATCCTCCTGCCTCAGCCTTCCAAGGGATGCAATTATAGGCATGCACCACCAGCCCCAGGAAGAGATATTATTTCTTGACTGTAAGTGCTTTTCTCTGTGTCTGTCTGTCTGTCTGTCTGTCTCAACAGGGCCTCACTATGTAGCTCAAGCTGGCCTCATCTAAGTCATAGTGATCTTCCTGCCTCAGCCTCCCGAGTGCTGGATTTACAGGAGTGCGCCATCGCACCCAGAATTTTTTTGCCTTAATTTCCTTCTTAAAGAAAGTGACTTTTTTAGCTTGCAGATACCTCCTTGACTGATCTCTAATCCATACAGGCACCCTAGCCAGTCAAGCCTATCCTACAACAGCTTCATTCTCTGACTCACTGAGAATCCCGTGTTGGTCACCTGCAAACCCGTGCTGTTCCTCTCCTTGCGAGGGATTTCAGCTTGCCTGCTCAGGCTGTCGTGCACTCTTCGCCGCTTGCTGCCCAGTGTTTCTTCTATCTTCTTCCCTTCTGCTCGCTCTCTCAGTCCAGGCAGAGCAGAAGCAGGACCACCCATCAGCCTTGAGTACAGCGTCCAGGAATGTGGCAAGACCCTCAGTCTGTCACTGCCCCTTGTTTCTTGTCTACACATGTGACAACATCTTCCCTCACTGCATACTGCTGTCTCTACTCCCTAAAGGAAACACTGGCCATGGTCATGCCCATGGACATGTCCGTTCAACTCTGAATGCCCTAGGAGATCCTTTTGCTCTTTATCCATGGGCCATCTGTGGTTTTCTGGACAGGACGAGTCGGGTTGCATGTGCTGCCCACACATGGCAAGGCATTTAAAAATGTGGCTTCTGTTAACTGCCCTCTACCCTACTGGCTGTGACAGTTAGGAAAACACTATCACCTGTACCAAATGATACTTAGGAGCTAAGCCTACCTAGTTTAGGAACAATAATACATTTTTTTTTTTTAAAGAGATAGGCTATTGTTTTGAAGCTTAGGCTTGTGATCCTCCTGCCTCAGCCTCCTGAATTCAAGGACTATAGCAAGGCACCACCACACCCAAGAAGAACCACTGCATTATATGTTCCAACTCGGCCTGTTCTGTTTTGTGTCTGAATCCTAATACTTGTCATAAACTGCTAAATCTTGAATGTCCCTTGTGCATCTTCGAGGAACCCAAAACAATACTTCTATGTCTTTATGACTTAGAGTCACTCACTTTGCTTCTAAAAATGCAATGTATTTACATTTTTTTAGAAATCATTTGTGCTAAATAACTGATATATTTTTTCTTGTACAATGGTGAAATCAAAGATGTGGCAAATGTTTGTTTCTTTTTAATCATAACATAATTAGTAGTCAAATGGAAAATATTTACTGGTGAGCTGGCTACTTTGGACTCATATAATCAAACATCAATGCAAATCAATTGCTCCTTCACAGGGACTTCAGGGACAGTGCAGTGTGTGCGGATATTCACCAACTATATAGTTTTTTTTTTCTTTTATGGAAATCTAGTTGGCTTTGGCCAGGCTCACCTGTCCTTTCTACAGTCATGAGCTAGGGATGGGATCCTCTCTTGGGTACGACTGTAGTGGGTTGGGTGACCTTAGAGCAGTCAAGGTGGCAGAAATGATGAATGTGAGGATTGGAAGGCAGATATTTAAAAATTGTATTATGATCCCCAAAATAAGTCCCAAGACCATAGCCCTAGCAGCCAGAGGACTGCTGTAACCTGGTGTTCCTCGGCCCTAGGCTGGTGGCTGCATTTCCCAAGAGAGTTGTGAAGCTCCTAAAGCTGATCATCTGTTAAGCACACAAACCTGTTTGGTTTTGTTCTTTCACTTTTTAAAATATGGCTATCAGAAAATTTTTAAATTTTAAATTTTGTATGTGGTTCTCATTTGCATATTTCTGTTATCTAGTTCTGCTGAAGTATTTTAACCCTTTAAAAATTATTCTTTTTTTCTTTTTGCCTAGGGAGATAGATGAGTGGTATAAGTGCCTGCCTGGCAAGAGCAAGGTCCCAAGTTCGATCTTCTGTATCACATGCTGTGCCCAGAACCGCGGACATGGTGGTGCACGCCTGTAATCCTAGGAGACGGGAGAGTCACTACAAGTCCAAATTGCATAGTGAGATCATGTTCCAAATAATAAATAAATAAATAAATAAATAAATAGATTGATGATTAATTTTAAAGAATTAAAATTGTTTTTTAATTAAAATGTAAAGATTGTTATACTTTTCATGTATAATATGATGTTTTTAAATACAGCCATAGGCCATGTAACATTTCTGTTAACAGCAGCCACATAATTTTATGGACCCACAGTACTGAGGGTGCCAAGATGTTCTTGGCACCTAGTGATATCATCGCCATGGTAACATCCTGGCACAACACATTACTCACACATTTATGTGAAGCTGATGGAAACAGACTTACTGCACTGCTGGCTGTAGAAAAGCATAACGCGCACAGCTATGTCCAGTGTGCAGTTCTGGCTCCTGATAAGGAACAGTTTTATTACTGCTGTGAATGCCACGTTTTTATCTTTAGACCAGGTATCAAACCCTGGTCCCTATCTTTTTATCTTTCTATGATAAAAGGTACCCTGGAAGGAGATATTCTGAGACTGTGTAGGTCCATGACTCTCCACCCTATATTCACTAGTTTACTATATTCTTGTCCATTAATGTTTATATAATGTGACAGGTTACAGCAGCCACTGCCTCGCATTTCCTGTGTGTGTGGTGTTTCCTTTTGCAATTTTGCAATTTTTTTGGTCATTGTTGGTACTGGTGTTGAATCCAGGATCTTTATTTCTTTATTAATTTACTTATTAAATGTATTTAATACAGGGTCTACAGGGTCTCACTACACAGATTGAACTCAGTGATTCTTCCTGTTTTTCAGCCTCCCAAGTGCTGCAGTTACAGTCGGGTGCCACCACACCCAGTCTCATTCACTGTCTCAGCACACCCTGGGGATGGGGCCTGGCATGGCAGTCCAGGAATCAAACCATGGCCCCAGCATCTGCCTATGCAGGCACTTTAATCAGCTGAGCTGTCAGGCTGGCCCGAATCTAGGGTCTTTGCATTGGGTTACATCCCCAACATATTGCTAATATTTTTACTTTCCTTCTTTCTTTCTTTCTTTCTTTCTTTCTTTCTTTCTTTCTTTCTTTCTTTCTTTCTTTCTTTTTTTCTTTATTTGCCATTTGTGGATTTGGTTCAAGGCTTCACTATGCAGCTTGGACTTGTAGCGATCCTCCTGTTTTCAGCCTACCGAATGCTGGGATTATAGGTGTGTGCTACCACACCTGGACTCAGTCACTGGCTCAGCAGGTGCTGGGGGCGGGGGCCAGCATAGCATGTCAGACCAGGTATCAAACCCTGGTCCCTATGCTTGCCAAAGCAGGCGCTTAGGGGCTGGAGAGATGGCTCAACAGTCTAAAGCTCCTGCTTAGGAAGCTTAAGCAACCGCAGGGACCATGGTTTGATCTCTGGTACCACATGCTGCACCAGCCCCACCCCCAGGGCAGGCTGAGCCTGCCATAAGATAAAAAAATTTTAAAACCAGGTGCTTAGTCTGCTGAACTGTCTCGCTTGCCCTACTTTACTTTTACTTTTTTTTTTGTCTTTTTGAGACAGGGTCTCGCTATGCAGTTTAGGCTAGCCTTGAGCTCACTTTTGTAGCCCAGGCTGGTCTCGAACTCACACCGATCCTCCTGCCTCAGCCTCCCGAGTGCTGGGATTACAGGTGTGAGCCACCACGCCCGGCTAACTTTTACTTTATTTTGATGTCCCATCCTTCTCCCTCAGCCTCCCAGAGTTCTGAGATTACAGGCCAAGTATGACCACCAGGTAGCTCTTACCTGCATTTAGAGGCCATCTCTAATGACCTACACTTTCTAGATCCCTATAAGTCCACTCTGAGGTTCACACAGTGTTAAAAGTATCTAACAACACACCCAGAGTGGATCCTATTGGCAAGCCATGTGACTATGTCATTTTTGTTTTTGAGTAAATCCAATAAGTTAACAAATTATTCCAAATTAACAGTATTGTAAGTGAAAGACAGTTTGACAGATCTGAAGTGGGTAGCAATGATATAAATCCGAGATTTAAAGAGAGAACTCATAAGCCTGTACTGATATGAATGAGGGAGGGAGAAAGAAAACCTTTTCTTTGTAGTAAAATTCCAGTTAATAAATGTGGAGAAAAAACACAGAATTAGAGACTCACCACTAGACAGCCACTGCATTAATATTTGTTTCAGGACAAGAATCATGAGTGGGGTGGCTGAGGTAAGAAGATCAAAAGTTAGAGCCTAGTCTGGAAAATGTAGTGACAATAAGACTGTACGTAAAAAAATCGGATGAAGAAAAAAGGGACTGTGGTCAGACCTTGGGTTCAATCCCTACTACAAAAAAAAAAAAAAAGAAAGAAAGAAAGAAAGGAAAAGAAAAGAAAATCAATGATTAATTAGTGAACAAAAGAGGATGCAGAATATCATTACAGGAGTCTGGTATCTCATTACAGGATGCTTATTAATTGCAAAAAAGAAAAATAGCATTTTTTTGTGGAGAAAAGCAGCAGACACCGTGTTCTCTTCAAAACACCTGACCTAATGACTAGGACGCAGCTAGTTGTGGGGTATTTGCCTAGCATGTGCATGGCCCTTAGTACCAAAAAACAAATCTAACCTATACTCTTAAAAGTGGCAAGGTTGGAGCCCGGCGGGATGGCTCAGTGGTCTAAAGCGCCTGCTTGGGAAAGCTTGGGCGGCTTCAGGGACCACGGTTCAATCCCCGGGACCACATGCTGCGCCAGCCCTGCCCTCAGGATGGGCTGAGCCAGCCATAAAATTGAGTGAATAAACAAACAAAGGTTCTGAAACAAGAAAAAAAAAAAAAATCTTTAAAAAAAAAAAAAAAGTGACAAGGTTTCAAAAAACAAAGAAAGGAACATTTTTTTTTGAGAGTTTCAAAACATGTTAGTAGTCCATTCGCAATAATTGACACATTGCATATTGTTGTACTCATAAAAGTTATACAGAGCACAGGGTGTAGATGTGATAAATTTTCTAATTGATATTGGTAGAGAAAAAAATGAAAACATTTTCTTCTCTTTGAACTAATAGGAAGTAGTTGTATACATAGTCCAATGTTTTACAGTGGCAGCAGGTTACCAGTGAAACTGGCAATGTTGAAGTCTGTTGATTTAAGCCTCTCACAGCTCACCATACTAATCTAGCTCTGTGTTTTATGCCTCATAATTAAGCTTTTCTACTCGTTGTTTGAGGGCAAGTTAAAGAAAGACTTGTCTAGCAAAACTTTCATCATTTGTATTTTCCAAGGTCAAATCTCCTCAGGATTAACTCTGGCACCAAATACAGTGCTTTGTAGAACTGTTGTCAGTGTCAGCCATCAGGATGAGTCATAGCCATTGCTTGACCAGTTTGCTCTCTGTGAAAGCCTGAGAGAATGTTTTCTCCCTAGGTGACTCTCCCTAGATACACTATACTTCATTTACCCCTTTCCTCTAAGGTCCCATAATCTCCTCGACCAGAAAATTTCGGAAACCACTGAGTTATAGGATGTTACAGCACAGGTTCTCTTATGTCCTGAGTCCGCACTGACCTTGAAGGGCTAGAGCCAAAATGATGGCTATCTTGGTAGCCTTTCTTTTTCTCCAGTTTTTGGTCTGTTAACTTACATTCTCAACCCTCCAGCAGAGAAGCTTCATGATACTATTACTCTATAACATAGGCAATTGAGCTCAACATCACTGCCTTTCTGAATATCAAACATCTTAGACTTATCTTAATGTTGGTATTTTCCTTAAATCATTGATATTCTAAAAAATCTCTATAGAATGTGATAAAAGCAGTTATACATTTTTACACAGACATTTAGAAATCTAAGGATGTACAAAATCGTAGCCTGTCAAGCCTATGGCATTTTGCCTAGTCTCTTATTCTCAATTAATACCCTTTCTTGTTGTTGTTGTTAACCAACCATTTACTTGAGAGTATAGCAGTAACTGGGCTTACATTAGAAGCAGTACACATCTAAAAGTCCAGAATGACACGCATTCCAAGTGTAGTTTTAGTGTTGTTTCAAAAGTCTTTGATTAGAAAATGTGAAACGCTTCACGAATTTGTGTGTCATCTTGTGCAGGGACCATGCTAATCTTCTCTGTATTATTCCAATTTTAGTATATTTGCTGCCGAAGAGAGCACAAGAAAGAAACTTTTTAAAAGATTAATGAAAACCAAAAGAGTGCAAGTTTGAGCCCAACCTGGGCAATGTAGCAATTCAGAGAGATTGCCTCAAAATAATTTAAAGGGACTGGGGGTGTAGCTTAGTGTAAAGACCCTGGATTCAATCCCCTATTAACAATCCACTATTGTTTAATGTTAATTTCCTGCTAGGGCAGCTATATTATGATTATGAAAGACTGTGTTTCTCCCTTTAGGAAATACATGCTGAAGGATTTAGGAGTGGAAGATTGCAGCCCTAGATCTATTAGCTGGGGGATTTAGAGCAAGTTATTTAATCCTCTGGGCCACAATGTCCTTATGGGTAAGGTGAAATTGCACTAGTTGTGCTCAAACCATTGTTCCAAAACATCAGCTGGAAGGTTGTTAGAAATGCAAACTCTTGAAGCCCACTCAGACCTGAAGAGAAATCCCTGGCGATGCTGCAGAAGCCTGAGGTGCATGCTGAGGTTTAAACATCACTGTCCTAGTTTACCTGTAAGTCCCTACATCTTTAAAATCCTGTGGTTTTCATTTATCTCTCCCCCTGGGAGAGCTTTTTGTCCAAAAGGCATCCCTCCCCCAACCATTCACCCTTTATTTGCTGCCGAGAGAAGTGGGCCAGGAACATGGGAGGGTTGGGTTGTCCCCGTTGGGCACGCAGACAGAGCCTCTGCATGCAATGGGTACGGATTAAACATAAAACATTTAATAACCCTTTTTGGCCCAGGAAACATTAAAGAAATAGAGTGATGCATAATTAAGTTCCATTCAGTGGCTTATCTGCCTTGGGCTCTTATCAAAATGGTTCAGCTCATGGCTCCCAGAGGAAGGGGACTGTGAATGACCCCTGCACATCTGTATCACTAGCAAAAGACAGATTCACCCCAGCTCTCATCACAAAATAAAGGTTTTCTTGGACCACTCAGATGGTAAGAACCTCGCCTTCTGCCTGCTAAATACTTCTACAAGTCCAGAGTTAACTCTTGTCTCTTGAAAGTATACGTTATAGCCCAAGAGAGCACAATATCAATCTTGCATTTGACTAGTTGATTGAAACAAAAACGAACTAAAAATCTCTCCCATCTTGGCTTGGTGAATTTCTATGGTGCCCCTTCCCTGGAAGTTTCCCACACACAACTACTACCAAACTACTTTCTCAATTATGACTTTAACTTCAATTTTTAATTTTTGTTTTACTTTTTTACTTATTCAAAGATTATTCACTCATAAGGTTAAAACTCAAAAGCTACAAACAAGGTTTTACAGTGGAGGCCTATACCTTGTGCATCCTTATTTCTCTGACTACCCTCCAGATTCAGTTTCTGATTTTGGGGGGATTGGAGATGAGAGTCATGATTTTCCCCAAGCTGGTCTTCAACTTCTGGACTCAAGCCATTCTCCTGCCTCAGCCTCCTGAGAAATTGGGACTAAAGTTGTGTTTTTGATGGTCTTGGAGACCCCTTTTTGATGGTCTTGGAGACCCCTTTTGAGAACTGATGTCCGTGGAAATTCATTGGGTTCAAAACCAAACCCATCCTCTTCCCTAACACCTTGAAGCCAGCCTCCTTAAGCCTCTTTGTCCTCACTTATAAAGTGGCATAATAAGAGGTGGCCTGATAGCTCAGTGGACTAAAGATGTTGCTTTGGCAAAGCCCAGTGGCTGGGATTCATAGCTAAGCCTGCTGTGCCAGCCCCACCCACAGGACACACTGAGATGGCCACTGAGACTGGGTATGGTGACACCTGCCTATAATCCCAGCACTTGGGAGGCTAAAAACAGGAGAATCACTACGAGTCGGATCTACGTAGTGAGACCCTGTAGACCCTGTCCTAAATACAGATAAATAAATTAAATTGGGCTAATAATGTGGGGTCCAGTGGTCCACACAGAGCCACAGCTGTATGCCTTAGCACTGCTGGGCACATAGTGAGCACTCAGGAAAAATGTACTGTTGTTGACATACCAATAAAAGTAGGAAATGCTTCTTGCATGAGTAGTGTGGCCTCTAGAGTGCATTTTTTTCTCTCTTCCCTCCATTCCAATCCAGATATTTGGCCTTATCTTTATCCAAAAAGAAAAAAGGGCAAATTCCCTGAGGGCTCTGGGACTGAGCTGAGAAGCACCCTCAGCAGAAGGGTCATGTGTGTGTGTGTGTGTGTGTGTGTGTGTACGTGTGTGTGCCCACGTACGCGAGCGTGCACGCCTGTGTGCATGTGCTCCCATGTGCACGTGTGCATGTGCCCTGCATCCCTCCCCACATGGACTCTTCCAGTCTCTCTCCCAGGATATGACTGATAATTAGTACAGTAGTTCATTCCTGACATTGCTGTTTCCCCCAGGGCCAAATGACAGAAATGGGTATATGCAAACGTACAAGGCTTCCTGGCTTTCTTTAATGCATTTAAACGTTCCACCATAGTTTACACTTTTCCCCATTGGGCTTCCACATGCAAGTGAACAATTACCATCTAGTGTGGGGTGCACACCTGTAATCCCAGAACTCAAGGGAGACTGAAGCAAGAGGATCTCAAGTTCAAGTCCTGCCCTCAGAACTTAGTGAGTTGCTGTCACAAAATAAAGAATAAAAAGAGCTTCAGATGTAAGCTTAATGCAGAGACCTTGGGCTCAATCCCTAGTACTGCAAAAAAGACAAACAAAATAAATGGAAAGTTAGGGCCAGCAAGATAGCTTAGTGGTCTAAAGCGTGCTTAGGCAAACTTAGGCAACCATAGAGACCACTGTTCGATCCCTGGTACCACATGCAGCGCCAGCCCCACCCCCAGGGCAGGCTGAGCCAGCCATAACATAAATAAATAAATACATAAATAAATGGACAATTACAATTTTCACAGTAATGTGTGTACATATGCATAAATGTACACACCCACAAAGTAGAAAATAGCTGGGTGTCGTGGCAAAGGTGTAATCACAGCACTTGGGATGCTGAGGTGTGAGGATAGCAGTTCAAAGCAGCCTGAATAACTTAGTAAGACTCGGGGTCAAAATTTTAAAAGATTTCACATGGGCTTCAGAGGCAGCTCAGTAACAGACCACTTACCTAGCATGCTCCAGGTACTGGGTTAGATCCCCAACACCAGAAAAGAAGGAGAAGACAAAGATGATCCAGAGTCCTCTTCTGAAAGTCTACCATGAACATGACCACAGAGCTAGTGAAAGCATCCATAGGCTGCTTAGGAGAGATATAGTTACGGCGATTTGTTGCTGGGGAGAAGTTCAGATCCATTAGTACCTGACCCTTCAATATAGGATGGAGTTAGTGTCAGTATGGTATGGGAATTCGGAAGCCCATGAGGGGTAATCCAGGAATACAGCTGATAAGGCAGAAGGATGGAACACACTTGTTGTAGTCTGGGGTTTGCAACATAAACAATAATATAATACAAGACACTTTATTATAAAATTATTTTTATAATAATCACGCAAAGGATCATGTACAGAGACAGTACAGGAAATCTGTTCACACTCTAAAGACCAAGGCATTCAGATGAGGGCCTGGATCCTATGGTAATATCCTATGTGAGTCCAGCTGAAGAACTAGAGCCCACCTGGAGGTCAAGAGCCCACAACAATGCCTCATGCAGGGCTGTTTCACAGATTTGCCCTGAGAAGGCTCCAACATTGGTGGGAGAAGATAGAAAGTCTACATCAGTGGGATGAAGGATCTGTGTCGGCAGGCTGAGGGATGTGCACTGGAGCCAGGAAGGACCACGGTTCCCCCTGAAAATTACCACAGCCACCTTCAGCGACAGTGAGGTCCTCCGCTCCCGCAACCATGAGGGCAGCTAAGTTCCCATCAGGAAAACCAACCCAGCAAGCTTCTACAGGAGACTGAGCTGTGACCCATCTTCCTCTCTGGAGCCAAGAAGTGAGGCTCAAAGCTCCTCCTCTAAGAACAGCAGAGTCCCTCAGGAAAGCCAGCCTGACAAGCTCCTCCAGCAGAACAGCCCAAGAGAACCAACAGCCTCCCAACAGCTGCTGCTTCTCCAGTGCTGTCTCTTATGCCACCAGCAGCAATCCTTGGGTGGGCCTCCCACACCCAGCCCCACACTGGCTCAGTTCAGCTGGGTGTTATAAGCTGACCACCACTGTCACTCCACCTCACTACTTTATCATCATTTGTTGATACATCAGTCAGCTTTCCCATCCCTGGAACGCCATACCCAACACTCACAATTTAAAGCAAGTGAGGCTTAATCTGGCTCATGCCTTCAGAGGATTCAGTCTGTGGCTGGTGGGTTTCAGAGCAGACCCATCATGGCAAGTGGGTGTGGAGTGTTCCTGTCAGCCAGGAAACAAAGCAGGGGAACAGGACTAGTGGGTAAGGGTTTGGGACCAAATACAGACCCCAAGGCCATAGCCCCAGGAACCATTTAGACACATCCAGAACTGGGCTTCACTAATCCCCTAGATATTACTTAAGACAAGTCGCTTTAACAGCCATAGCTTGGTTTAACATTTTACAATATTTAGGCACACAGTTCTGTGGGCCTGCCTTTGAAACGTTATGGCAGGTCCTGTAAATGTTAGGCACTGACCCTCACATGATAGCCTGGGACTACCTGTAGGGTGACTATGCTAACACTGCACCATCCTCTGCTCTTGTGACTGAGGCAGGGACCACGTTCTTCCTCAAGCCCAAGGTTGCTGTGCACATTCTTGTCTCACCAGCAATATTCTTATCCACTGACCCCATCCTTGAGTAAACTTTTATCTGTCCGTTATTTTCTCAAAAAAGCCTTTCCCAATGTCCTGTTTTTCAGTCTCACATTTCTCTCTGAGAAATGCTGAAGGGAACATGTGATGGTAATAATAGTAAAAATATTAGTGAAAAACAGCCACTGATTTCTAAATTCCTAGTGTTATGATGGGTGCTTTACATGCATTACTTCATTTATTCTCTATAAAAAAAAATCTTGGCATCCTCATGATGAACACACTAAAGGTTAGCTAGTGGAATGCCATGCTGATGGCTCCCAAATGAATCAGACCTCAAGAGGATTTACCCTCTTGTCCCATGTTGCTCCTGCCAACATATCTTTCCCAGCACGCTTTTCCATCAGGATTCTGCAGGACTGGCTCTTCTCCTTCCACTCCCATGCTAACCAGAACAAAAAGTGCCTTCTCACCATCAGCTCCAACTGAAGGGAAAGAACCCCTCTGAGAAGAGAACCCCAATGAGGAGTCAGTGCAAATACATGCTAGGTCATTGATTGAGGTCTGAAAAATTCCTCACTCTGGATGTAGTTTCCAAGGGTGCTTGCTCACTGCTGATCTCTTTGCCTTCTTGAAAAATGTCCATTCCTTTTTTCCTTTTCTTGGTCCCAGGAGGATCCACCTTGGGACCTCGTGCTTGCTAGGCACATGCTTATACCACTGAGCTATATCCCCAGCCTTCTCTTTTTTTGAAAATCATCATCAAGATATAGTTTGTGGATCTAGGGATATATAGTTCAGTGGCACAGCACCTGCCTGGATGGCACAAGGTCCTGAGTTTGATTCCCAAGACACAAAAATGAAAAACAACACATGACGTAGTTTATGTAACCAAAAATCTACCTACTCTGAGTGCATAGTTCAAATACTTTTAGTACATTTGCCAACATCTTTATTGTACTCTAGCCTTTGTGCCCTCATCCCTAACAGCAGGCAGTCATTCATCACTTCTGGTCTATAAATTTGCCTTTTCTAGATATTTCATGCAAATGGATACATATTCTATGTGGTTTCCTCTGCATATCTCGTTTTATAGAACACAAGTTGTTGATGGCCATCCATAACATAGCGTGTAGAAGAGCTTATTCCATTTTTATTTCTAGATAGCATTCTGTTTAATGGCTGTGCCACATTTTATGTCTCCATTTACCAGTTGCTGGGCATTTGGGTCGTTTCCAGCTTTTGGTGATTATGAAAAATACTGCTATGAACATTGTCATATGATTCTTTAGTGGTCATATGTTTTCATTTCGCTTAGGTAAATTCCAAAATGTTGGATTGCCTGGCGAATTTTAATCTCTAAGTATCAATTGTTCTTCAGAGAGGTTTTATCATTGTGCCTTCCTACCAGCAATTGTGAATTACTTCCTCCTCACCAATTCATAGGACAAGTGTCCTCTAAATCTTCTATTTTTTCAACCCTATGTTTTTTTACTCAAAGAATTAATCAGGTCCTTGTGACTGTTTCAATTATGATTTCCTGGGTTGAATTGCGCTGGAAGCCAGGAAATTACTCTATAGTAATCGTAAATTGTCACTTATGACACTTACACTCAGTATGCACATGTCATTATTTATTAAAACACTTAGCTCATCAGGCTGGCTCCAATAACCATTTAGTTTCTGAAATCTCAGAGGACAGTCATACAAAGGTACTTACGCAAACTGTAAGGTAAGCAGCAATTTATAGCTCAGAACATTTACACAGAACTGAACTGCCCGAAAGTAGATTTCGGAAGAGCATAACCTCAGGTAGAATTTTCCAGAAGGGCACATTGACCCTAAGGGTGTGCACATGAAAGTCACTAAGAGGAAAAGCAAAATACAGTGTTGCCTTGACCCGGAAAGATAGAATGAGAGGAGGGCTGTGTATGCAGCAATGCATAGCAGACTTTATTCGTAAGAATGTTTTCTGTTGAGCAACTCTAGTCAAAGAAACTATGGTTAGAAATCTTCAATTTTTCGAAAAGCCTTCTACATAGTTTTTGTACAGCTATGCGAATATCCATCTTTAAAGGTTTCCAGGTAGCAAAGATAGCTCAGAGGTCTAAGCTCCTGCTTAGGCAAGCTCAGAGACCCGGGTTCCATCCCTGCCCCAGGTGTACCAAGTGGGCCACCAAGACAGGAAGGCATGGTAGTACATACCTATAATCCTAGCACTGGGGAGGTTCAAACAGGAAAATCACTATAAGTTCTAGCCTGTAGTGAGACCATGTACCAAATACATTTTTAAAAAAGAAGAAGAAAGAAAGAAAAAAATTGCTTAGTGACCAAAAAGTATTTGAGATTCAAAAATCAAGTCCAAGACCATTAGAGTCCAAAAATGTGCTCTCGTGGCCTTGGTAAATGCTAAATGCATTTACCATCCCTCTACCCCTAAAAAAAGGATGGCGCAGTCACAGCTGTTGTCCTTGAGGTCATTTTCATAGGAATTTCAGAAAAATTTTGAACTCAAGTTTCTGTCACTATTCAACAGTCACATGAAGGAGTTTTTCTTGTATTCTTTAGAATTGGCTTCCCAATCTACAAAGGTGCTAAAATCTCACAGGCACACAGGCATGCACGTGCATGCACATATGTGTGTGTGTGCGCATATCTGAATAAAGTCTATAATTTAGTTATATTAGATCTTTGTAATTTCCTAGTTTGAGCCTATATTGTGGTCATGTAAAGTCTTTTCACTGGGGGAAGCTGAGTTAAGTATACATGAAAATATTTTGTACTATTTTTGAAATTCCTCATATATCTTAAACTATTTCAAAGTCAAAGGCATTTAAGAGAAAGGGGCAAGGACAAAAGGAAGGAAATACCAGGGGTGGCTCTCCTTTCTGTAACCTGCACAGACAAGAGGTGGAGAGGGAGTGTATTATTCAGCTTTTCACCACTATCATGAAATCACTGAGATAATTAACTTCTACAGAAAAAGGCTTACTTTGGTTCAGGCATTTTGGACCTCATTACTTTGGGCCTAGGATGAGGCAACAACACACCCTAGCAGGGGTGTGTAGCAGAGTGACACTGCACACCTCACCAGCCAGATGGCAAAAGGGACAAAAGGAAACAAGCCATAAGGATACCACAGTCCTCTTCAAGGACACTCCCCCCACCCAGCAGCCAAAGAACATCCCCTGGAGTCCCACTTCCTAAAGTTCCACAGCTCCCAACAGAGCCATCTTGGGAACCAAGTCTTCAGCATATGGGGATTTGGGGGACACTCAACATGTAAACTATAGCAGTAAGATGCTTCTTACATTTAAGATCAAGGATCCTTTATGGAAAGGAAATCATGGAAAAATCAGCACTCAAAAAGCATCTTAAATTGGATTTGATGTATGGATGACATTTCCTAACAGGCAAGACGAGGCATAAGAATCTTAGTCTGCCTCAGCGTGGGGTCTCAGTGTCTGTTCTGCACCGTCTGTTGGCAGGAGTAGTAACAGCAGGTCAGCCTTCACTGCTTCAATTGAGGGGGGGGGTAAGGGTGAGGAACAGAGAGGATGGTTATGCTCAAAAGAGGCTGTACACCTCAGAACCCCCCTGAAAGCATGAAACTGAAAATAATCCAAGTCTGTTATGTGCGTATACAAATCTGCCAAAATGAAACCCATTAGTCTCTATAACCAATCAAAAACAAAAAAGAAAAGGAGGGGCAGGAAAAGAGACTTGTCTACAGGAGAAGGTCCAGACTGGCTGCTCTAGCATCCTTGGCAGGAATTACATCTGCAGCTGAAGCAGTTGCATCAGACTATCACAGGCAACAAAAGCCATTAAGACCATTCCTCAATTCCCATGCTATGATTCCATACTCACTTTTAAATGTGCTTTGGCTGTCTGTGTAGTTTCTGCCTAGGAAGATAAGCTGTTCTGCCGGTGCAAGGGCTTTAGTCCACTGGACATTATTCCTTCTTCATAAATTAGTAATTTGGCACTCTGGCTCACATATCAATATCTTGTGGGTTTTGTAAGAATGAGTGAGCAACTAGAGCAGGCATTCTCCACTTGGAAACCAAGGATGGGCTTCAAGGGAGCCATTAAGCCCTGAGATCGTATACACAAATGTATGTGTGTGCATATGTGGTCTGTGCTTTTATCAAGAGAGGTCAATAGCTCTCACCAGATTCCCATAAAACATCAAATACACTGGGAAAATGCAATTTCTGGGGCCAAAATAAGATGGTACGCTGTCAAGTCGGAGCCTAACCAGCAGTCTTCTTTCTCTAGCTCTCACTCTCTGTCTTAGGCTAACTCCAGCGGCTTTTACAATAGCTGGTCTTTTTTTTTCATAGAACATACGAGGACTATTTTTCTGCCTTATTGTTCTTTTATGACAATATATTAAACAATTTCATAGGGTTTAATTGCTCAAATTCACCTTAAAAAAATATTTCATAACAAGGCACGGTGGCATATGCCTATAGTCCAAGAACCCTGGGAAACTGAGGCAGAAGGATCTCAAATGTGAGCACAGCTTGGGTGATTTAGCAACTTTGTGAGATCCTGCTTCAAAATAAATAAATAAATACTTATTTATATATAATAGCATATTATATATATACAGTCTGGAGATCGAGCTGAGTGAGAAGGCCTTGAGTTCAATTCCTGACACTACAAAATACAAATTAAAACACTTCCAGATGGGTATTGTGGCCTGGGCCCATAATTCCAGCCACTTGAAAGGCTGAGGAAGGAGCATCAGCCAAACAACTTCTCAAAATAAAAAAAATTTGAAATTGTTATGATTTATATCTGGATCCCCACCCTGGCCCTGCACTCCAAAGCAGAGCTTATGGAAGGTGGTTGAATCATGGGGTTCCTGTAACTCCTGGGTACTAGGAAGTGGGGTCCGGTCATAAGGGGCATCACAGTAGGCATGGAGCAGTACGTCTCTGTTCCCAAATCCTCCCCTGACTCTGCTGCCATGGAGTAGACGGCTTTTCCTCCACTGTGCCCTTCTGCCGTGATGCTTCTGCCCTGAAGCCAGTCAACTTCTGAGTGGACTGAAACCTGGGAAGACCAGGAGCCAAAATAAAGCACTCCTCCCTGAAGTTGTGTTAGGCCTTCTGTCCCAGGAAAGAGGAAAGTGACTAAGAAGGGATGCTGAGGATGTAGCCCAGTGGCTGAGCTCTTGCCTATCCTGCCCAAAGCCCTGGATTCAATGCACAGTACCACCACACCACACCACACACACCCTCCCACATACACACACACACACACAAGATTTGCAAAACTTTAATAAGACCCCGGCTCTACCAGGCAGTGTGCTAACTTCTTCACATATGATGTCTTATTGGAAGGTTTAAAACTGCTCTGGGAAGTAGATATGCCATTTAACACCTGAAGAAATAGTTACAGAAAAGGTAGAGAACTTGGTGAGGTCACACTGCTCCCTGTGATGGAGTCAGGCTGACAGCCGCAGCTGCTAGCCTTCCCCACTCACCACAGTGTCCTTGTCTGGCCTTTAAGCTGCACTTGACCGCACTTTTCCCCTCCAGCTTTGTCTTCACACAGGCATTTGTCCCTGGTTGAAAGTCCGCTGCTTTTCCAACTGTGGGCCCACCCTGCACACCCTCACACCAGCAGAGTAGCCTGGGACCCAGGAGTCATCTGGCTTTTTCCGTAAAGGCCTAGATAGTGAATGCTTTTCAGTTTTGTGCCCCATATGGTCTCTGTCACAACAACTCAGCTCTGCTGCCCACTGTAGCATGAACATGGCCATAGAGAATACAGGAATTAGTGGGCATGGCTGTGTTCCAAAAACTTTTTTATTTAGGGACATTGAAATTTGAATATTATGTGGTTTTTATGTTATGAAATAATGTTCCTCTTTAGATATTTTTTTTGCCCATTTAAACATAAATTACCATTAGTCCATGAACCAAATAGAACCAGGCAGCAGGCTAGGTTTGACCTGTGGCCAAAACCTGCTGTTCTAACGGCATCATATGTGTTTACATTCTCCACGACTAGGTAGAAAAACCTTTAAATGTTCAACAAATGCCATATTTGATTAACACTTGTGTGTATGTGTGTGTGTGTGTGTGTGTGTATGTGTGTGTGTGTGTATACATGGTATTATAGATTAAATCCAAAGCCTTTACACTGAGCTACATCCATAGCCTGCCTTTCTTCTTTTTTTTTTTTTTTAATTTTTAAATTTTTATTCTCTTGGTACAGGGTCTTGCTATGCAGTTCAGACTCCTGTAGTGATCCTTCCATGTCAGCCTCCCCAGAATGGGGATTATAGGTATGTACCATCACACCCTGTTTCAGGGCCAGGCATGTGGTCCCAGGGATTGAGCTCAGGACCTTGCACTTGTCAGGCAGGCACTTCAACCTCTAAGCTCTATCCCCAGCCCATCTTTAGTTTTTATTTTAGGATAGGATCTCACCAAGTTGCTATATGCCCAGGCTGGCTGTAACTTGACAGTTCTTCTGTCTTGGCCTCCTAGAGTGCTGGGATAGTGGGCATATACCACCACACCCAGCTACGTTGACGCTTCTCACCCCCCAGCACCATCACCAAGAAGATATTAGTCCATTTCAAAATGTATAGTATCTTATTTTCTTCACCCTCTTTCTCCCCAGATAAAATTCTGTATTTCTAAAATACCACGGCAAGTTTCCAGTTCTGAGAACTGATAAGAAACATCCACACGCTTGGCCAGCTTAAAGGTCAGGAGGCATCTTGGCCCGGGACCAAGGACTCCAGCTGGTGAAAATTTGAACCGTCACACACTTGTTGCTAGTTCTGGTTTTCTGGTTCCTTCCTCATGAATTATGAGATTGTTTATCACAATGGTTTGCAGCATGAGCAATCACTTTTAAAACTATAATCCCCAACCAACCAAGGATTCCATGGGCTAAATTTAGGACCGTGGGAACCACAGGCTAAGCCCAGCTGCCCTTGGCCTTCCCTGGGCCTTTGTTTCCCCATCTGTGAGTGGAGGGCAATGCACCGACCTCCTTGTTCCCACAGCAGAGCAAGGCCAGGCTGCCTGTGAGCAGCAGCACTGTCCGCTGCCCCGTTTGCTTTGGCTGATCCACATGAGCCAGAGCCAGTTACAGCATTAAAGACAGAAGTGCGCTGTGGCTCTGTCTTTGCTTTGAGGTCGTCTCAACCAGCTCTGGAATCAAGCTGATATTTACTACAAACTACACGTTTAGAAATGATGTCACACGTGCCACGGCCTCTTCTGTTTCGCCACGTTAGTCTGAAATCTCTGAAACCAGAAACTGGAATGACAAATGGTCTTGCTACTGGCCTGTCACTGACTAAATAGCACTCTTGAAATAGTGTGTGAAAATGGGAGATTATGTCCTCCTTTGTTTAAAGGTGGCCTAGGATACAGTTACAGGACAGAAGGTTGCAAATGCTCCTGGCCACTGAGTAAAATTGTAGCTCTGGGAAAAGCCAACTGTTGCTCTGCTCGGCTTGACTGCTATTCTGATTTATTTCTAAGGTTCTTTCTTTTATATAAAGGATTTGTCACTAGTGTTAGTTTTCACCCACTTTCCAGCTGCCTTAAAATAATCTGGTGTAGAAAAAGGACTCTCTCAACAGCTGCTACCTTGCCCATGACACGACAAGGTTGTTCCTTTGAGGGCAAAATAACACTTGCTGTGAACAAATGTTTAAAACTGATGAAGACAGTGAGTCAAAGGACAGCTGTCTCATCCTTCATTTAACATAGCAAGGAACAGCAGCTTTTCTACTTGACGCTCTTCAGCAGACTAATGGCTTCCTGCTCCCCAAAAGACGGTTATCTCATACATGGTGTATGTACAAGGGGAAAAGTAAATGGATGCACAGAAAATGTTCCTTCAAACTCCAAATACAATATGGAGAGAAGGGAGGCAGCATTTGGCCTTGTAACTAGAGCCTTAGTAACAATTCAGGGCTCAAGTAAGACTGCCTCAAAAGCTGCAGCTGCCTTCTGCCCCCCAAATGTTGCTGTCTGTCACAGAAAGGACCAGGTGGCAACCGTCTACATAGTTTGTGACACTTGTTGGGTGCTTAGGGTGCCTGGATGAAAGGCGCTTAGAGGTATGCTGGTGATTGCTAATTATTATTATACTCATCTAATAACACTATGGATAGAAGGTGGTTGACCTCATGTAGATGTCTTGTTTGATGTAAGATGCTAAGCACCAGTGGTTAACAATTTTGGTTGGCTCCTACAATCAGCTGTGGTTATTATGCTGCCTCTCTTAACATAACCCCAACGATGAGTTCACATATTTCTGTGTGCGTTAGTCATGGAATCACTCACCAACCAGCCATTTAAGTCACTGATAGTGCAGATCTTCTCACTGCTGCTAACATGATGGACATGCTAATATGTCTTTCTCACTAGCTTCACTGATGGTCTCAGCACAAAGGTGAAATCTTTTCCCAAAATTTGGATTCATACTACTTGAAATGTAAAAGTCTATGAACTGTTTTCAATGAATCAAGAAAACTGGGTGACCACCCACTCAGGATCCCCCTCCTGTCTCTCTCAGACAGGAGCCTTCTTTCCCTTAAATAGGTTCTGCTCATTTTAGAAAAGAAAGAATGAAACAAAAAGAAAGCCTTCTGCTAGCCTAGTAGTAAAAGGGAAAAGGAGGAGTTAATTTGGATACTTTAATAATTATTGAACCCCACTGTGACCAGGTATAAAATGCAAAAGCCAGCAGGATTAGAAGACACACAGGCAGATTGACAAGTGCTATAAAGAACTACACATGCAGCAACACACTTATAACAGTACCAGTATGAAGGAGAAAAGGACTTTATCTAGAGGGGAGGACGTTCGTCAAAATCAGCATGAGAAACTTGAGCTAAGTCTTGAAATATGAATGCCACAGCGCCTCCAGACACATCCACTGCCCCCACCCCAGGCAGAACAGTGGGAACGAGCAGGTGGAGGTGTGAAAGAGACCAGCCTGGCTGATGGTGAAAAAGAACCCAAAGGCAGGATTCTCAGAAATGCCAAAATCCTGAGATCATATGCTAAGGAGAACCACCAATCTCCACTCAAATCCGGTCCAGGGCCTCTCCACACACCACCTCCTCCAGAAAGCCTTCTGGCTCCTGCTGTAGTTGGACTGTGGGTTGTTTATCTGGCTCTCCCATCGCATTTCCATATCCCAAGTCACTCTACCCTTGGGCCTTTGGGTGAGCAGCCTCAGGTCGTACCTGGGTCTCTTAAAGAAGTTCGGCACCTTAAATGTCAACTGTCTTTTGGTGAACACTGGGCTTGATTTGATGTGATCTGCACAGATCTGTTTGCTCTGGCTCATGTTGACAGAGACCCGTGGAAGATAAGTTATTTTAAAAGTTAAAGCTTCTCTTCACTGGTGGCACACTGCAATTACAAAACCTTTGATTGTATATGTATCTGCTTCCTTTTAGTCCAAAGAGAAGTATATTCTTTCCTGTTTTTTTTTTTCTTTCTTTCTTTCTTTTTTCTATGCAACATTAATAGGGAGGTGGGTCATGCCCACACACTGCACTCTATAGAATGATTGTGAGGACAATATGCAATATGTCAACTTTCAAAGAAAAAAAGGGGG
>PVJA010030154.1:0-26018 GCA_004027025.1 Myocastor coypus | reverse complement strand
TTTTTTTTTTTTTTTTGAGACACTGGCCTCAAACCTGTGACTCTCCTGCCTCAGCATCCCAGATAGCTGGGATTACAGGCATGCACTACCATACCTGGCTTTATTCTAATTTTTAAGAAGATGGCTTTTACCACTACTTTGACATGCTAATTTCATCTCTTTCAAAATGTTTAATTTTACTTTCTTGGATTCTCTGCTTATTCATTAATCAATACTATACTCTCTTGTCACTATAGACATTCTATAGAATAGTTTATAATGTAAAAAAAGAAAAAAACTGGGCATGGCTGTGTAGGCCTGTAATACCAGCACTCAGGAGGTTGAGGGAGGAAGGTCATTGTGAGGTTGAGGGAAGAAGGTCATTGTGAGGTTGAGGGAGGAAGGTCATTATGAGTTTGAGGCCAGCCTGGACTACATAGTAAGTTCAAGGGCAGCCTGAACTGCACAGCGAGATACTATCTCAAAACAATAAAAACAAGGCCTGGCACAGTGGCTCATCCCTGTAAATTTGACACTTAGGAGGCTAAGTCAGGAGGATCACTATATGAGGCCAACCTGGGTTACAAAGTGAGCTCAAGGCCAGCCTGAACTACATAGGGAAACTCTGTGTCAAAAAAGACAACAAAATGGGCCCCAAAGGAGCCTTGCAAGATAGCTCAGCGGTCCAAAGCAGTTTTTGATTGACCTAAGCACCTGCTTAGGCAAGCTTAGGCAACTGCAGGGACTGCGGTTCAACCCCAGGCACCATAGGCTGTGCCAGCCCCACCCACAGAGCAGGCTGAGCTGGCCATAACATAGATAGATAGATAGATAGATAGATAGATAGATAGATAGATAGATAGATAGTTCTTTTTGTTGTTGTTGTTGTTTTTTAATGGGGGGGGCAGGAAGATAGTTCAGTGGAATAAGTGCTTGCCTGGCAAGCACAGGGTCCTGAGTTCAATCCCAAGTACCACAAAAAAATTTTTTTTAAATAAAACAAAATGAATAGTTTCAGCTGTGGTAAAGCTAATATGCTATCATTAGTATTTGTTATGGTTTATGTCTAGTTGTCCCCCCAAAGCCTCATGGAGTCATTGGGCAGGGACTTCTAGAGTTTGAGACTTGATCCATGATCCCTGGGATTATAGGTTTTAGTACTGATGGGATTATGGGTGGAAGTACTTCTGGGATTATGGGTGTAGCCTAGGGCGGGAGCTAAGGCGGAGAGCCTGAACTAGTAATATAAAGAGACACAGAGAGACAGACTGGAGCTCGAGCTGGTGCTGCTGCTCTGCTGCCGTGTTTGGCTGGCTACCTCTGCCACCATTTTGCTGCTGTTCCGCCGCCATGAACTGGATGCTCTCCACCCTGCTCCACTCAGCCTTGGGCCAACCGAATATGGACTGAAACCTCCACGAACTGTGAGCTAAATAAACCTTTCCTTCCTTCATTTCGAGTGTTGGGTATTTGTCCCAGCAACGAGCAAAAAGTAACTAATACAGTATTCTTTTGAGGATTTTCTTTGCTAACCCTGCTTATTTGTTCTTTAATGAGAACTTCAGAATTAGCTCGTATTTTTATTTTGATTGAGTGATTGATTGGTTGATTGTAGAACCAGGGATTGAATAGCTTGTGTTTTTAGTGAGATCATGTTAAACATATAAACTATCTTAGGAAGGAGTGTATTTCTACAAGAGTGAGTCAACCTGTGTAGTTGTCTGCACACTTTTAAAATCTATTTCTGTGTCTGTGTGGAATGCCTAACTACTTAGTACTTTCTGCTAATTGATTGCTTCCTCAAGTTCTAGGAATTAAGGAAGTGGAGGCAGAAACAGCATTTTCCATACCTGCAGATGCCTGTGCATGGACCTCTGCATGGCGCTGGCAGATTCTGCTCAAGAACTCACTCACTTGACGCAAGGAAAGAGCATTATGCAGTGTTTCCAGGGGGTATATGGTAGGAACCATGGAGCACCCTTCAAATCCTGTTGGGAAAGAAATGGGCAAAGTCATGTTATTACTGCCAGATACACCCTAATTGGCCAAGAAAGCTGAGAGTCCCTTAGAGCCATCAGGACAGTCTGTGGCTTTCAGAATGTGGGGTATCCAACATTTCCAGGACAGGGAACTCATTAGAGCTCCTAGGGAAGGCTATTTTTCTTACCCTCAGATTTCCTGAAATATCTACTTTTTAATGCCTCCAGGTGAATCAGATCACCTCTCATCCAGTCTATGGAGAAACTGCAGTGTCCCACAGAAACATGAACAGATTCTCAGGCGGGTAAGCACTAACACTGCCCTTGCACTTTTTGGGAAACAAAATAAGGATCCAGAGGTATGGGGTGAAATTGTAGATCTAACATGAAGCAGAGAGGCCATGGAGCTGAGGGGGAATAGTGGGTTTCAGGTACCATGAAGAAGAAAATTTGATTAAGGAGGAGGGCATGGAATCAGAGAAAAGAGTCATGCAAGTTTACATGAATAGGCTGGAGTATTTGGATGCAATCTGAGAGCATGCAATACACATGAAGCTCAGCTGAGGAAAATCACATGCATGAATGGGGTGGGGATGGAAGTTCTTTTCTTAGTTACTTCATTTTCCTCGTCTGCTCCATTTGCTAGTATCTCTATATTCCATTAGGAAAATGAGGCAAACCCCATTGAAAAAAAGACTGATTCTCTGCTCTAGACTCAGTAATTCCAGTATAGGATGGCCAGTCCTCATAAGGTCAAAGGCAAACCTAAGTGTATCCTTTACTCTCAGGAACTACTGATAGAAAAAAATATTCCCACTGGAAGGTCAAGAAACATGATCCCGACCACATTTTCAGGCCCCAATCTTTCCAGCGTCTCCTTTATACGTCTTTAAAGCAACTAGCATCCTGCTCACCATCGACTAACACCTACAATTCAAAATGATTTTACCTCATCATCTTCTAATCTTTGGCCTTTATTTGTCTGAAGAATTTAATTGGGGGCTGGGGAGATAGCTCAGTAGAATAAGTGCTTGCCTGGCAAACACAAGGACTTGAGTTCAATCCCCCAAAACAAACAATTTAATTGGGCTTCTGTGCCTTGGTATCCCCCTATAATCCAGTGGCAGGAGAGTGAAGGAGTCTCTAGCTGCTCAGAGTGGTTCGTAAAATGTTTCAACCAGAAGATGGTAGTAGTAAAGGATTAGAGAGATAAGAACAGGTTCTAGCACAAGAAGTTACCTTATTCTGACTAGAACTGGAGAATAACACTGGGGGCAGTGAGAAAGAACAGGAGGGGGGCAAGCAGCCAATGCCACAGCTACCAGGCAGCCTGGCCCTGATCCCATTCAAGCAACTAGATGCAAGTCACATAACCTTAGAGCGAACAGGAGGAAGGACCAGATGGGCTCTCCTGCCAGAAGTGCAATAAGCAAAGCAATTGGTTCCAGCCAGGACAGCGGCAGCAGCCAGCCTGCAGCAGGGGATACCGTAGAGGCACTCGGGGTCATCCTGGCCTGAGCGCAGCCAGTTCCGGAAGAGGCGCAGGTGGTAGGAGCACTGGTGCAGATGATGTGCCAGTGTGGCATCCAAGGAGACCGGCCGGCACCCTGAGCAGTCAGAGGAAAAACCGCGCAGCAACCGGACCACAGGGTGCTGGTCATCCAGCAGCTCTGGACAGGGCAGGGGCCATGGTCGGAAGCACAAGGGTAAAGAGAGAGAAGGAGAAACAATGAGGGGGCACTGACTGGCACAGCTTTACTTGGAAGTAGGGGCCACGCAGATCCAAGGTGAGCTAAGAAAGAAAGCAAGATGGCCAGGGCCACAGGGCATTTCCTGCAGGCAAGAGCAGTGTTGACAATACAGGGCGCGCATAGAAGAGGGATGAAGTAGATGAGAGTTCATCGCACAGCAAGGCCCTGCTCTTCCTCCTGGAGCATAATTCAGCCAGGACTGGCAGCATTCACATTCTTTGGACCAGGAAAAGCTGGCAGTTCTGCAGCTAAGAAACTGTATTAGAGCTCCAGGCCCTGATCAGGTCATTCTGAACAAACTAATTGGAGAAAGGCATTTATAAGGTGAGACAGAGATGAAACAATTCAAAGTCACTTAGAGAAGTGGGCCAAGAATGGTACTGGGTATTGAGATAAGTCTAAGACTAAAAAGGCTGATGAAAGCTCAGGGTAGGTCTCTGGAGCAGGACACTAAGACAGCCCCAGACAGGATTTGTACCAGGCAGCTGGCAGACAGCACTAGCATGAAACCAAGTGTAGGACTCCTTTAAAACATCATGTAGGGGCCAGGGATATAGCTTCATGGCAAAAGTGCCTGCCTGGCAAGTGCCAAGTCATCAGTTTGAATCCTGGTCCCGCTTAAAAAAAAAAAAAAAAAAAAAAAAAAAAATCATGTAAGTCAGGTGTGGTGGTACACACCTGTAATCCTTGTGGTACGCACCTCTAATCCCAGCCCTTGGCTGAGGCTGGGAGAAGGATTGCTGGGAATCCAAGGCCAGCCCAGGCTATGCAGTGAATTTAAGGCCAGCCTGAACTACAAGATGTTATCTTTAAATAAATTAAAAAAACAAATTAGTGCATGTAGAAAATGAAATACAGACTAATCATCTTTATCTTACTCTTGTTCTAATAAACATATTTTAAGTCTACAGAAATATCCACCTTGGGGGACACTGTATCCCTACAGAAGCCAAAGGGAGATGATTTTATGTTGTCTTGCCACTACAAGGAGTCTAAACACAGCATTTTCAGCTGGTGAGTGGAAAAACTTTGATTCTTTTTTTTTTTTTTTTTTTTGTCTTTTTGAGACAGGGTCTCGCTATGCAGTTGAGGCTGGTCCTGAGCTCACTTTTGTAGCCCAGGCTGGTCTCGAACTCGCACCAATCCTCCTGCCTCAGCCTCCTGAGTGCTGGGATTACAGGCGTGCACCACCACACCCGGCATAAAACTTTGATTCTAAGTTCCTTGTCATTCTGGCTGTTTGGCAAATTGTGGGTGCATGGGACCAGCTGCAGAAAGCTGGAGACAGTAGAAGGCCCGCAGGAAGAGGTATAAGGGGAGCAACAGGAAAGAGCTAGGAGAAAAGGGATGGAGTCTAAAGGCCTGATGTGGGGACAAGTAAGAGACTGAGTACAGAATGCTGGTACAGAGAAAGCAGGAGCAAGGCAGCTGGGAATGATTACTCAGAACTCCCAGGTCATAGCGATACCATGAGAGTGATTTTCAGACCCTGGTCTAGATACCAGGAAAGAATTCAGCTCTAGTCAGTCTAGTGCAGTGAGCACTGACTGTTCCAACAGCACACAGCTGTGCAGGTCACTGAAGATAATGACCTTGATAAATTCATCACGCACACTCTGGCATTTGGGGTGAGGGCAAGCCACAGTCTCTTTTCCACATTATTCATTTGCTTTGGTGAGTTCAGCATACAGTTTATTAACAGGCCACACTTATATGCTGGATATTATCACAGGACATGATAGAAACATCAGAAAAGAGGCAAGGATGGGCTGAGGGTTGCTCTTCAAAGAATGGAGGCAGCGTTGCCTTGCCTGCTTTCCAAAGCCAGGCTCAGTTTTCCCACCTGCTATTTCCAAGCCAGACATCATGCAAGAAGGTGGTGGTGAAACAGTAGGCTGGCACACGGCCTGAATAATTGGCCACAAGCAGTTGTAGACAGAGTGCCCGCTCTATAATTACTGGGTCAGTCAAACAAGACCTTGGCCGTAGGGTAGAATACTCAGACTGTCTTAAGGCTAAATTAAATCGAGGTAATCCTCAGCAAGAGACATTAGCTCCAAATTTCTGTTGCTGCCAGCAGTAAAACCCCAGATTCTGGCTTCTCAAGCACATTAGCCTCCAAGCTCAAGCACAAAGAAAACAAAGGAGGAGGGAGCTGGGGAGATGGCTCCGAGGCACAAGTGCCTGCTGGGCAAGTGCAAGGTCGTGAGTTTGAACCCCGGTCCCACAAAAAAAAAAAAAAAAAAGAAAACAAAGGAGGCCAGAAAACTCCTGAGGAAGTGTGCAAAGTATTGGAGGAGATATTGAATTTGTTCTCTAGCATTATACCTGAACTGTCCAGGTCTTTCTTCCTTTCCTCCTTATGGTAAAATTAATTCTTGCTTTCTTCAGCTGGTGAGTCTGCCACTCAAGGCTTCAGGGAACTGGAGATATATAGGATCTGTCTTATGAACTTGGGTCTTTTCCTATGGCTCCTGAGAAGCTAGGAGATACATGATTTAGTTCTCATTTCAGGGGCCTCCTCTCCTAGTAATGCATTATGGGCCCTATGTTCAAGTCCCTGGCTTGGTCTTGTGAGTCAAATATGTCAGGACTGTGTCACCCAAAGTCCAGAAAGGCTGGAAGCTGAATGAGTTGATGCAACCATGTTGCTCTGAATGGGGACTTCTGCCACGGGCACAAACAGGAGCATGAGGGTTTAGCCTGCTAAAGTGAGAAAAATCTAGGCTTGTCAACTCAGAGAAATTCCAACAATGCTAATGGGGATGCATGATATGGCAGGTCTGAAGTCTTGCATGTGCCATTGGCGAGGCAGTAGGAGGTGTCAGCATGAGGAGGCCTGATTGTCTTAGCTCTTGGAAGACCATATCTAACAAAAGATATACCACAAGGACAAGATATAAAGCACAGAAAAAAAACTAAGGATACAAAGAGTAAAATCTCAATAGGGAGTGGGCCTTGGTTCTCCTGCTATACCCTACAAAAACTCCATAACTCCCTCAGTTTTGATTTCCAAGATTGGCGAACTCACTCCATTAGTGCAGGCAGACCCAGTTCTTCATTATTCTTTTTTTTTGTCTTTTTGAGACAGGGTCTCACTATGCAGTTGAGGCTGACCTTGAGCTCACTTTTGTAGCCCAGGCTGGTCTCGAACTCGCACTGATCCTCCTGCCTCAGCCTCCCGAGTGCTGGGATTACAGACATGCGCCACCACACCCGGCTCATTATTCTTAAAAACAAACAAACAACTTTCTTTGTTATGGCCATCTCAGCCTGCCCTGGGGGGTGGGGCTGGTGCAGCATGTGGTGCCGGGGATCAAGCCAAGGTCCCTGTGGTTAAGCCAAGGTCCCTGTGGTTGCCTAAGCTTGCCTAAGTAGGCACTTTAGACCACTGAGGTATCTCGCCGGCCCAATTATTCCTGAAACAGTATTCATTTCTAATCTCCCTCAGGCTCCCCAAAAAACATCTCAACTCTTCACTCTTTGCTTCCAACTTCTCTGAGATGGATCTGCCATAGGCAGGCTGAAGCTACATGAAGACATTAAAAACTCACAGAGCCAGGCATGATGGTGCACAGCTGTAATTCCACCACTTGGGAGGCCAAGGCAGATGTACTGCCATAGTTTGAAACCAACCTAGGCTACATAGTGAGTTCAACCTGAATTACAGAACATGACCTTGTCTCAAACAATGACAACAAACCTCAAGGAACAAGGCTGGTACACAAAGCCCTGGGTTTAACCTCCCACTACAAAAAAAAAAAAAAAAAAAAAATCCCAAAGAAAGAAGAAAAAGCCTCAAAGTTTAATGTTTTCCCCTCTCTCTACTATCTCCTGGTCTGTTGTCTTCCTTTTAGCCTGCAGCAACCTGAGCTGTTTCTAAGCCCAGACACTAGGTTAGTAGTAACATAAAGCAGGTGTAAGAGCACGAGTGCCACACACATTACACACAATGGCAGGAGACTGGAGTATGGAGATGGGAAACAATACACTGTACTCCTGAACATGGGCAGGAATGGGGACTGCAGCACTGCTCCAGCAAAGTAACAAATGAGTCATCTGCCCCACCAAATGAGTTGGAGAAAAAAACCAGGAAGATGAAAATTATATATGCTGAGGAGTAGGGGAAGAACAGAGAAGCAACAGGCCCAATCTAGGCAATATTATTCTCTAGGAAGAATGGCAGTCACATGATAGGACAAGCAGTGCTTTAATCAATTTAGGGTGGTGATGCTGACACAAAAGACATGATGGTCATGACAGTGATTATGGAAGTAAGACCCTGCGCTGCCACAGAGAGAGGTTGGCCAGGCTGCGGCCAAGGCTCAAGCTGTCATAAGGGAAAGGTCCCCGCAAGGACATTTAGTGATGAGCTCATCTAGAGACAGCAGGACCTCGACACAGTGGAAGGAAAGGCAAAGTCAGTGTCAAAACTCAGTGGTTAAGTGTCTGGAAGTGACAATGGTGAGAAGGAATGATGTTGAGTCAAAAGCAAACGTACCGTTAGTCGGATGCTTTGCAAACGACACAGAAAATCGTTTTACGGCCGGGACAAACAAGAGCTCTGGGGAGAAAAGACATCATGGGGATTATACCCACCCTGTCCCCACATTCTGCTTTGGAATTTGCCCGTAGTATACTCTGTTGTTTAATTAGTTCAATGATCTGATCCCATCCCCGCCCCTCAGGCTCCTGAATACTTTTCTTTTGGTGCAATCTCTTAGTAGTCTGTTCCATGTCTACCACAGTATGGCCCCATAAACACTAATTTCACCACTACATCCTCCTGCTGGCCATTTGTAAATAAAATCTGTGTGACCACTTTCTTCCCTCTTCTCAGTCTCTACCTGAGCTAAGCGACTTCCTGCTACATTTGATTTCCTGGATTTCATCAAGGTTCCACAGCATTTTGTTGACCATCCTCTTGACCCTCACCCTACAGGCCAGAATCCAGGAAAGCATACAAACTGAGGCAGCAAGGCTGTATGTGGGAATTATGAAGGGATAAGCATAAATAAGTAGTGTTTGTATGGTGAGAGGGATGCAAATGGAAGGGTACACAGGGTCCCAGCTTGCCCAGCTAGTCCTGATGAAGAAAACCTATATCGAGGTCATTACCAGTACCCTCTTAAGCACAAATGTCTCTGGATCTGTGTCCTGGCTAGGGAGACAAATGAAAAGAAGAATTGCCCCCCAAAACCCACCCACATACCATCTCGGTGCTTCAGACTGGCAGGTGATAGCTTTTTCCCATGGCTGCGGGCGTAGTCCTGAAGATTCGGGGCGCTGGAGGAGCCACCCAGCACTGTGGTGCTGAACAGCCCTGTGCACTGTGAGCCTGTAAGGCCAGGAGCACGTTAGTAGCCACACAAAGCTGTGCACGAGTCCACAGGACACAGGACAACACTGAGACACACACAGCCAGTCAGTGCCACTGCCACACGGCCACTCCACACAACAAACTGTTCACAGTCATCCATAGCCACGCTGGGCAAGCAAAGTGGGGATTCTCCCAAAGATCTGCATGGCAGGGACAAGAGGCCACTCCAATTACAGGGTTAGTCATATTAAGGGATTCCAAGCTTCTGAAAGAGATAGACTGTGCTGCCCAGGTAGCTCTCAGAAATGCTAAAGAATAGGCAGATCCCTCTAGAGCTCCCTAGATTTAGCTCAGTGTCCTTTACCCTGGATAGGAAATTTAAGAAATGCAGAAATCTAGTTCCTTATAAGGTGTTTCATTGTTGTTGTTGTTGTTTTACCTGGAATCAAACTCAGGACCTTGTTCTTGCCGGGGAGGTGCTTGTGCCGCTAAGCTACACCCCCGACCCACCCTTGTAGGTTTAAAAAAGGAAAAACCTGCTTTTTGCTTGCTTGTTTGTTGACAGGGCCTAGCTCTGCAGTCCAGACTGGCCTTGAACTTGCAAGTCCTCCTGCCTCATTCTCCCTAGTACTCAGATGACAGGTGTGCATCACCATGTCTGGCCTAAGAAAAACTTTGATTGAAGCTACAGACTGAATTTTGAGCACTCGGCTGCCATTGCTCCAATTCTAAACTCTTCATTCAGTATTCCCTCCTTTGAGGTCTTTTCACCTCTCCCAAGAATGTAAATATGAGACATGCTGAATTTCTAAAGCTGGGAGGGACTAAGAGACTATCTACTTCAACTTTCTCATAGCAGAAATAAAGAAAGGAAGAGAAAAAAAATCAGACTATGTTAGGAGCTAAGGTGAACTTGAATCCAGGTCTCCTACCTTGGAGACCAACTGTTTTCAGTTGAAAAAGAATTTTTTTTTTCTCCCAGGGAAATAGCATTTTTATTTTTATTTTTATTTTTATTTTTATTTTTATTTTTGGGGATAAGGTCTTGCTATGTAATTCAGATTGACCTTGAGCTCACTATATAACCCAGGCTGGCCTTGAACTCAGTGATCTTCCTGCCTCAGCCTTCTAAGTGCTGAGATTATAGATGTGTACCACCCACCACACCAGGAAACAACATAATTTTTAAAGTTGACAAACTGGAAGGCATGTGAAAGGTAGATGTCTCTACATAGAGCATGCCTCTACATAGAGCACCTTTTTGACAAGGAAAGCAGGAAACAAGAACTCATATTCTTCTAGTCTTAAATTTATTGTCTTGTACATCCTATGAACCAAACCAGAGGCCTCCATACACAAGTGCAAAGAAAGCAAAGAGAATTCTGTTGCCAATCAGAAGGAAATAAAACTTGAGGAATCTCTGAAGAGAGTAAGTCAAGTCAGTCACTGTCCTCAGGGGATGATCTAGAGTAGGGCTAGAATTCCATGGTACATTCTATTTTAGCTCGCAAGGACACCATGGCCAGGAAGGGTCAGCACTGACACCTAAATTTGGGGGATGTTCCCCTCTACCTCCAAATCCATCTCAGCCTCAACTCTGGGTTTGGCTGATGTCTTAACAGTTGTGGGGAGATGGATAGAGAGGCTTCCAGTTCCTTTTATTTCCACAAAGAAAGGACCATGTTTCCAAAAGTCCTAGATAAGCCAGAAAGCTGAGGTAGTCGATGATCTCTATCCTGAGATCAGGACTTCTCTATTCAGCAACTTCCCCTACCTTTCATGCTCACACAGGCTGTGGAAATGGGCTACAGAGAGTAATATAGCTGCTAAATATATTTGCTTTTCTTCAGAGACACTAAAACTAGCTGGCCATATCCCAGACTACCCCGGGCTTTGTCCTACATCTACTTCCTGCACTGAGTCACTTTCTAGTGTGGCCGTGCCAGCCCAGCTCTGCCCAGTCCTTAGATAATGTCAGAGGGTGATCTCTACCTTACCACTACCATCTGTCAACCAGGTCTGTGTCTATTCCACGGTGTTCTTTTCCTTCTTTCCTTCATTTCTTCCTCATTCCTTTTCTTCTTCTTCTTCTTCTTCTCTTTTTTTTTTTTTTGGTAGCAGGAATCAAACTCAGGACCTCATGCTTGCCAGGCAGGTGTTAGCCATTGAGCTATATCCCTGCCCCTCTTAACAAGATATCATATATGGTTCATGCTGCTGGGCACAAGAATCCTCTTGTCTCAGCCTCTCAAGTAGATGAGACTACAGGTACACACCCCTATACCTTGATTTTTCTGTTTCATTCTGTTGTTGTTATTGTTCGTGTTGTTTGTTTTGTTTCAAGGTCTCACAGTTTGAGCTGGCCTTGAACTCACTATATAGCCCAAGCTAGGCTTGAACTTGAAGTGACCCTCTTGCCTCAGCCTCCAGAGTACTGGGATTGTAAGTGTGTGTCACCACACCTGGCCTCTTGATTTTTCTTTATTTATTTTTCTCATTTCTATTTTTATTTCATTCTGTTTTATTCGTCATGTTACCCTTGCACTTAGCTGGGCCACGTATACCTATCTACCCCCTCAGCCTATAGAAACCTATCCTTTACTGGGATTTTGGAAAGAGAAGCGCATTATCACAGACCTACACATTTATCATTTACTTCTCATGCCCCAAACCACCTACCTTATTTCAAGGATCTAGAAGGCAACCTACTTTTATCAAATTAGCCTAGAAAATTACCAAAACCTTTCTCCCCTATGGGAGTCCAGATGCTGACCACTTTTGGGTCAAGAAATTATATGCCAAGGACAAAGGTAACAGAAAAACAAGAGGATCTAAATATAGAGAACAATAGGACAAAACAAAAGAAAAGCCAAAGGAACAAGTTCAGACCCCACACAGTTGTGTCTGACCTCCAATTCTAGAACACATGGCACTGTGTTTGGAGACAGCCCCCCAAGGACCTCCTCCCCCGCAAAGAATACAATACCCTCTGAAGCTTGCTCCTTCCTGTAGTCTGTGTTCTTAGAAAAGGTTGAATGATGTTCTCCATCCCTCTCGAGGGATCAAAAAATCAAGAGACATTCTCTCAAAGTCATGAGAAAAGCCTCTGCCACTACACCAGCCTCAGACTTGGCCCTCAGTCTTCCGGAAGGAAAGGAAAAAGTTACAGGATTAGGACAGGATGGAGGAGAGGGCATAGAGGTAGAGGGCCAGAGCAGGGTTGTGAAAAATGAGGGCTTCAGAAGAAGACATGGCACAATCCTCCATGTGGGAAATATGACAATTACGGGGTCACAGGTACCTCTATTTAGAGCTCTGTCACTGATAACTCTGAAGTTTCAGAGTCTCCATGGCCCCTTAACATCTGGGCTGGACTGGAAGGACAGATAAGGAATGAGGGAAAAAGCCACAAAAATGTCCTACAAGGAGGTAAATAGGGGACCTTCCAGGGATGAACCAGTCATCTTCAATCCAGCTTCACACCTAACCATGGCTTTGCCCCCTTCATCCTCCCTCGCCCCACTTGACAGCTTTGCAGACTGATTGGTCCCAACTCCCATGACAAAGATTTCCCACAATAAAACTTAAAGAACAGACAGACAACCCTTTCCAACAACAGCTGAGCAACACTAGAAAGTCATACCTAAGCCACTCTGCTTCATCTCCCCTGGTGGCCGTGAAGATGAAAAGAGTCGGTAGCCACCAGGCCTTGAGGAGGAAGTTTCAGAAAGCACCTGCACAGAAAAAGACCCTTTGTTATCATTTTACCAGTCAACCCAGAAGCATAAAACCCAAGGACTAAATTCTTGCCTCACAGAGTCAAGCAGCAGCAGAAAGTTTGGGAGAATTGCCGGGCGTGGTGGCGCACGCCTGTAATCCCAGCACTCGGGAGGCTGAGGCAGGAGGATTGATGCGAGTTCGAGACCAGCCTGGGCTACAAAAGTGAGCTCAAGGCCAGCCTGAACTGCATAGCGAGACCCTGTCTCAAAAAGACAAAAAAAAAAAAAAAAAAAGTTTGGGAGAATCGAAGGATTTCTATAGAGGAAGAAAAATTGAAAGGGAACAGACAGCAGTTCATGGAATTCACCTATACTGGAAGGCACTTCTAGTTCCAAGATGCCTATCCTCACTGTCCTCCCTTACCAAACCCAAGAAGCCATTACTCTCAGTACAATGGTGTCCCTCAATCTTATCTGTCTCTCCCTTGGACTCGGAAAGCCAATCACAATGGCTCAGCCACAAGAGTCCAATTACCCACTCTTCTCTCTGTGTGATGGCTGTGGTAACTATAACCATACTAGGTTTCCTATTGAAAAACAAGAAGCCCCAGGCTGGCGAAATAGCTCAGCAGTCCAAAGTGCCTGACAGGAACTGTGATTTGATCCCTGGCACCACAAATTGCACCAGCCTCGCCCCCAGGCCCCTGAACTGACTATAAACAAACAAAAAAGAGGCCCTCCCCTCTGACAGCTACACTCCTGGACACAGGAAATAGAATTCTTCAAACACCCACAAAGGTGGGCCAATTGCACAATCCTCAACACATGCACATCCCACCTAGATAGTGTTCTGCACCCTTAGGTCCCAAAGAGCAAAGACAGAAGGCAGCACAGGGAGGTGAGGCAGGGAGGGACACCTGTGTGCAGGATGCCAAGTGAGTGGTGGACACAGCCCTAGGCTATAGGCCTATGGCTGGGAAAGGCGGGGGGGGGGGGGGGAGGTCTCCTGACCACCTGCGGCGCCGTCCCCTCAAGGGACGTCCCCTCAAGGTCCAGGCTCCCCGTGCACTGCATATTCATGACCTGCAATCAGAGCGGGTAGGAAGCCGGTCATGGCTCCTTTTACTCTTAGGTTCCCAAAGCCTGAGTGCTCAAAGGTCAGAGCTAAGTAGAAGGGTGGAGAGGATGACCAGCTAGGGCACAGATGATATGAAGGTTTTTGCAATCTAAAACTGTTTAAAAGTATGAAATGACAAAAGAATGAGATAGGATGAAAGAAAGGCTACCAGTGATAAAGATGAAAGAGTCCAGTGCCCATAGAACAGGGAGAGGAAATACTAGTATTACAAAGCTATGTGACCAAGGAGCAGAGAAAAGACTTGCTTGCAAAGCTGAGAAGGAAACCCTGGGCAGCAATCATCCTGGATGAGCCAGAGTGTAAGCAACACTAGAAACTGAAAGAAGGAATGCAATTATAACAGGAAGCTTCCTGAAAGAAACTGATCGCATCAAATCATAGAGAGCTCTCCTTTGCCTGTGTCTGTTGTACTTAAATAAGAGGAAAGCAAGGGATCCCCCACACAAATGCCATGAGACCAGTGGGTTTAGATGTGAAGATGCAGCTCACTAACAGAAGATGATGTGTCATTCTGTCCGCTTGATTTGGCTCATGCAGGCATGTGCGGCACTCAGAGGATGAAGAATACTGAATTATAACTACAACAAATAAAATAATGCCTATGCCATCTAAAAATCCTAAGCATTCACAATATTAGTTCCATCTTAAAGTTATCAGAAAGTCAAGGATGAGTTCACAAAAGAGACTATAGTTTGTCTTCTCAGCTTTCTCCAAAATCTGAATGATAAAACTCTGGCTGAATCTATGAAAATTATATATGCCTCTTAAATATCCATAAAGTAGAAAAAACAGTTCCCCAAAGGCAAGGACGTGAAACAGTCAGCTGAGCAGATTCTTGGGCAAGAGCAATATCCAAGTCAGAGAGAGTCCTTGAGAAGGGTACCTCATGACATCAAAAAGGTATCATTGGGCCAAAGAGAGAAACAGTGTTTCTGGGAATAAGACCAGAACAAAAACCCCAAGACATCTGGACATGATGTGGGATTAGTAACAGTCCCTTCCTTTAGACAAACCTCATTAAGAGAGAAAGAACTCTCTAGACTGATCCTGTTTTTGAAATAACAGTAAAGAAAACTCCAGTGAGAGTAAAGTGCTGGACATTTACTCATCTCTGCTGTAATTTTGACTCAAGGCAACAATGAGATGGAGTGGTCTTCAACATTAACTGTGTTAGGGGCTGGGGAGATAGTTTAACGGCCTAAGTGCCTGCCTGGCAAACACAAGGATCTGAGTTTGATCCCCGGTACTGCATGCTGTGCCAGCCCCCAGAACCCCAGGTGTTCCATGCCACATGTGGTGGGGCATGCCTATAATCCCAGTGGGGGAGGCTGAGATAGGAAGAGCACTACAAGTCCAAGCTATATAGCAAGGCCCTTTTACCAAATAAATAAATGACTAAATTTAAAAAATATATATTAACTGTGTTGTTACCATGGTTACTATTTAATGAGTATCTATATGGTAGATATCACCCACATTTTATAAGTGAAAAAATGTGAGGGTTAGAGAAGTCAAAATCTCTATGTAAAGTCGTGTAGTTTCTAAGAAGCAGACTAGAATGTCGAGTTTGTGCTGCTTCAACTATATTTTCTTTTATTTTACTATTATTATTATTATGGGGGAGGCACGGTCTTGCTGTGTAGTCCAGCAGGCCTTGAACTCTAAGAGATTCTTCTGGAAGGTTGAGATAATCTTTTTTTTTTTTTTTTTTTTGGTGGTATCAGGGATTGAACTAAGAACCTTTTGCTTGCCAGGCAAGCACTTATTCCACTGAGCTATCTCCCCAGCTGCCCAGAGATTCTTCTGCTTCAGCCTCCAGAGTGCTGGGATTACAGTGTGCACCACAACATTTAGTTCATGTTTCCTTTCAAATAATTGCCTTTTCAAATTCATTCAGAGTCCCCCTCAATTTTATCTTAAGTAAAAATACTTCTCTCAGGAACCCTTCATTGGCAACTATCAGAAGCAGCAACCAAGGGAGGCTGAAGCAAGAGGATCGGGGTGAGTTCAAGGCCAGCCTGGACTACAAAAGTGAGCTCAAGACCAGCCTGAACTGCATAACGAGACCTTGTCTCAAAAAGACAAAAAAAGAAGGAGGAGGAGGAGGAGGAGGAGGAGGAGGAGAAGTAACCAGCTTAAAGTTCTCCTGGGGACCAGCTCTACAAGAACGATTAAGCCAAACACATCAGTAAAGGCTGGGGACTTTGTTTCAAGGCCAAGAGTCTCCTGTGTATCCACCCCTGTGTTTCCACCCCTTCATCTTTTTCCCAAGGCCCTCCCATTACCTCCATAGAGCCGGCTTTTCGGTTACGAACGAGGGGTGATCTCCTTGGGAGCCCAGGCCCCTCAGGTGGCTGGGGTGAGGTTTGTAGTGCCCGGTCTGGCTCATCTGGTGCCTTCCCTGGGCACAGGTTCTCCATGCTGCCTTGGTCTGTTTTCATCTCCTCATTCTGTTCAGTAACAGGCATGAGTAGATTTCACCCTTTCAGTCCCAAATTCCTCAGCCCTCCAACCACTGGTTGTACAGTTCCAACCACTTGGTACCTGAGCCCACCAGTCTCAAAACTCAGCCTCGGACCCACCTCAGAAGATGCTGGACGGAATCCACAGCCGGTTGGGGCACTGCCTTCTTCCTCAACACCTTTCACTCCAGGGCTGAAGTGCAGCTCCACATGGAACCGCTCTTCTGACAAGGGATCCTACAGGACATAGCCAATAAAGGGCTGGGTGAGAGAAGTCCTGGGTGGATACCATCTTCCAGGCAGCAGCAATAGAGAGGAACTCAAGAAGATGCATCTTCCCGGGGGTGACGTACAGGGTCCCTCCCCATTCTGTTAGCTACTATTTGGTACAGAATCCTTACTCCTTCACATTCCACCATTTGTGATTCACCTCTCCACATGACCAGCCAACTCCCACAATTATTTTGTCACAGTGAATACAACTTTTTTTTTTTTACAGTACCAGGGATTGAACTCAGGACCTTGCACTTACTAGGCAAGCCCTTACTCTCCACTGAGCTATCTCCGTGGCCCCAGTGAATACAACATATTAAAGACAACTCTGCAGCATTGGAGACAAAAAGTATATTTACAACCGTATCTGAGAGAAAAGACTCAGAAATGTATGACATTTTCCTCCTTAATGCCAGAACTATGTCTTGGGATTAGCAGTCAGGCTCAACATACTTCCTGTCCCAGCAGGAACCTCCTGGTTGCCTTGCATCATTCTGTACCTAGGTGTCATACGTAACTGGACTGTACAGATTTGAAGACTAAGAAGGCTTTCTTTTTTAAGGGGTTAGCAAGGAGGGTCTTCTCCTCAGCCTGCCTGCTTGGTCCTTACCTGTGTATTATCCTCATAAAGCATGATAACAATCTGGGTCATGTAGTTGAGCTCTGAGATGGCGCTCAGGTAGGCCAGTGCTCGTTGCCACTGCGCATCTTGCGTTTCCTATCAAACAGAGAAAGAGCTAAGGCAGTGCCTAGGATAGGAAGAGAGGGCACCAAGAAAGATAGTGAAAATTTGCAGAGTAAAAAAGGAAGAGCGGAATAGAATGCTGGGGAAAGATGTCACAAGCTAAAAGGAGAAGGAGGGTCCTTACATCAAGGAGCCCCCCATAACGAAAGACGCTGAGTAGGGAATGGACGTGGCTCTCGCTGGTAAAATAGAGCCGTGTTCGAACGTGGCGGCCTGGGGAGAGCACCCCTCGGGAGTACCTGAGAGGATACTTCTGTCACACACACACCATCATTCCACACACTCCCTCCACCCACCTCAAAGGCTTCTGCCATCTTCTCCCTCCCAGACCCCTTCTCTTCTAGGTTTCCCAAGCCTTCCCAGCCTTGATGCCCCCAGGGCTCCCAAGGGCCCTCCCTCCAGTCAGTGCCCCTCCCAGCCTCCCTCACAGGGGGTGCAGCTTGTTGACAGACTCATCCTCGTGGGTTCTCTGCAGGTCAAGCAGTATCTTGCGCAACAGTGGAAGACAGAAGCCCACAGCAATTTCCAGCTTCTCCTCCCGACTGATCCCATACTCCTAAGGGGCCATTGGTCAGAAATAAACATCTTAATGAGTCTTGCTTTCCTCCTGACTCACACTCCCAGCCCCAAGATCATGCCTGTCTTCACCTTGGGTCTGAGGCTTCTTTCCTATCCACACCCTTTCAACTCTTTTCAGGAATCTCCTCCTTTAGCCTCCTACTCTTAGCCAGAGCCACAGAGGACTCTGGGAATTATACCAACTCAACTAATTCCTTCTTTTAAGTTTTCTTCCCCTGGTTCCCACATCACCTCCTTCCACCTGTGCTCCTCCCAAACGCCCTCACCTGCAGGCTAGATGCCCATATGATACACACCTGGGGAATGACCACATCAGCCAGCGCCTTGGAGAGACGCAGCAGCTCTGCTGTGCCTTGGAGGCCCAGGCTCCCATTGTGCTGCACATCATACTTGACACAGTCATAGATGTCGGGGATCTTACTGATGTCATAGCGCCCACTCTTCTGCCGAAAGTCACGCTCAAGCTTGCTCCAGCGCTGCAGCATGAGCTCTAGGGTCTCACTGTGGTAGAGCTGCAGGTCTTGGAGAAAGGCAGGAACTCAGAGCTCCAACAAATACAAAAATACTGACAACTTGAGTCCAAACACAAAGGTGAGGAGATGCTTTGTCTCTGACAGTTAGAAAAAGACATAGGTGTGCCTCAGAAATGCATCAAGAACTAAGAATTTAAAAGGAAAACATGGCCGGGCATGGTGGTGCATTCCTGTAGTCCTAGCACTTGGGAGGCTGAGGCAGGAGGATCGGTATGAGTTCAAAACCAGCCTGGGCTACAAAAAGTGAGCTAAAGGCCAGCCTGAACTGCATAACAAGACCCTGTCTCAAAAAGACATACATACATATATACATACATACATACATAAATGGAAAATAGGGGTCAGCAAGATAGCTCCGTGGTCTATAGCATCTACTTAGGCAATCACAGGGACAATGGTTCAATCCCCGGCACCACAGCTGTGCCAGCCCCATCCCCAGGGCAGACTGAGCCAGCCATAACATACATACATACATCTGTAGGTGCATACATACATACATACATACATACATAAGGAAAACAGGCCAGGCGTGGTAGTGCCCACCTGGGATCTCAGCGCTAGGGAGCCTAAGGAAGGAGGATGGCTGTGAGTCAGAGTCTACCCTGAGCTACAAAGTGAGTTCAAGGCTAGTCTAAATAGCAAAATTCTGTCTCTAAAATTAAAACAACAACAACAAAAAAGGAAAATAATAACTCACCTACAGATTTGGGATCCTGCATCCGCTCCCGGATCTGACTGGTGAGGTTTTCAATCAGGGAAAATACCTGATCACAGACTTTCACAGGATTCTGAATGATAGTCATGGAGTTAATCAGAGAAGTGCTTCCAGTGGGAGCCAACTGTAGGGACAGGGAGAAAAAGGCAAAACGGGGTTGGTGCCAGTTGCCAGATTTCTTGACTTCTAAGGAGACCATCTGTAATACAAAGCCACTTGTTGGCTAACTTCAATGAGCATCTCAGGCTATTGGACATAGCAGTTCTAGAGCTTTCAGATGACCATTCTACTACAGTCAACTAAAGGAGCCACTTTTTTTTCCATTTATGAATTTGGTGCAGGGTCTCACTATATAGGTCAGACTTGTGGTGATCCTCCTATTTTTAGCCTCCCGAGGGCTGGGATTACTGGTGTACACCACTATGCGCCAGACTTAGTGGCCAGACAGTCTACCCGGGGAGTGGGGCTGGTACAGCATATGGTGCTGGGGATCCAACTACAATCCCTGTGCTTGCCTAAGCTTACCTAAGCAGGCACTTTAGTCTACTAAGCTATCTCATGGGCCCTTGTTTGTTTTTAAAGAAGTCAATCTTAAACATCTTGGAATTCAGAGAAAATAAAACATACCTTAGTTCTTTTCTTGGGGGCTCTAAAATACAAATGAAAAATGCTAGAAAATAACAATTAAACCCAAAATCCCTCAATATCTGTGCAAAATATTTTCATGACTAAATACTAGAGATATCTTTCATAGACCCAGAGTATAGTGTCACCTAAGTCTTGGGTTCCAATTCATGCTTTGAGTACAGTCACAATCAATAAAGAATGGGGGCTAGGGTGGTGGCATATGCCTGTAATCCTAGCACTCAGGGGCAGAGCCAGGAAGACTGTTGCATGTTTGAGACCAGCCTGGGTTACAAAGTGAGCTCAAGGCCAGCCTGAACTACATAATGAGACCTTGTTTCAAAAAAAAAAAAAAAAAAAAAAGATAAGAAAAGAAAAGAAAGAAATGGGGAGAAAGAAAACTGTAGTGGTAGGATAGGGAAAAAGACACTAGGTTTAGCCGGGTGTGGTGGTGCACACCTGTAATCCTAGCACTCAGGAGGCTGAGGCAGGAGGACCTGAGTTCAAGACCAGCCTGGGCTACAAAAGTGAGCTCAAGGCCAGCCTGAACTGCATAATGAGACCCTGCCTCAAAAAGACAAAAAATTAAAAATAATAATAATAATAAAAGACACTAAGTCACTGGGTGGAGTGGCACATGCCTATAATCCCAGCACTTGGGAGGCTGAGGCAGAAGGATTGGTGTGAGTTTGAGACCAGCCAGGGCTACAAAAGTGAGTTCAAGGCCAGCCTGAACTGCATAGCAAGACCCTGTCTCAAAAAGAAAAAAAAAAAAAAGACATTAGGTGAAATGCCCAGTTCTACCCTAAGCCTCACACATTTCATTCTTGTAACAAAGGAGAAAAGGAAAGTTACCCTAGATGTTTTTTATTTAACACTGAACAATGGAGAAAATAAGAGAGCAAGATTTTGCCCCTTATGAAGTCCTGCTCAAAGGGAAATACAACAAATGTGAGCAATGTGCTCCGCCACTGAGCTCATTTAGAACCTGTCCAAAATAATTACACAACAGGATAAATATGCTTAATGCCAGGGAACTGTATGCCCAAAAACGGTCTAAGTAGCACTACAATTTAAAAAGATAATAGCCAGGTATGGCAGCCCAGGCCTGCAGTCCCAGCTACTTGAGAGGCTAAGACATGGGATTACTTGAAGCCAGGACTCAGAGGTCAACCTAGGCAACATAGTGAGACCCCATCTTAAAATAAGATTTAAGTGAAGTCGGGCGTAGTGGTGCATGCCTGTAATCCCAGCACTTGGGAGGCTGAGGCAGGAGGATTGGTGTGAGTTCAAGACCAGCCTGGGCTACAAAAGTGAGCTCAAGGCCAGCCTGAACTGCATAGTGAGACCCTGTCTCAAAAAGACCAAAAAAAAAAAAAAAAAAAAGATTTAAGGGCTGGGGAGATAGTTTGGTAGAATAAGTGTTTGCCCAGCAAGCATAAGGACCTGAGACCTGAGTTCAATCCCCACTTTTTCAAAACAAAATAATAATAATAATAATAATAATAATAATAATAATAATATTTAAAAGCAAACAACCTATCAGAAATAAGGAGTGGGACTGCCTGGGTACGTGGAAATAGGAAGACCATTTTGGGTATCTGCACCCACTCAGATCAATACTGAGACTCCATGTTCACCCAGCCCAAGCTCTAGAGTTAGAATATGGAGCTCATATTAACTATATCTTGGGAAAGTTGCTTAAATTCTTTATAGCCTAGGGTTTCTGCTCTGTAAAACAGGAGAAAAGTAGTATAGATCTAACAGTCCTTGTGATGGATTAAAGGTGGTCATTAATTCTATTGTTTCCCCCCTTCCTTTGAATCTAGGTTGGCCCATAACAGCTTTTGTGTTGTTTTTTGTTTGCAGTACCAGGGATTGAACTCAGAACCTTCCTTGCACTTGCCACTGAGCTATATCCCCGGCCTCCCATAATTGCTTAGCTGATTAAAAAAAAACCACACACACACACACACACATATATATATATATATATATATATATATATATATATACTGCTCAAACTATCACAAATTAAGTCCAGCTCCCACAGGAAGAACACATGTGAAGAGGACAAGCCCTGAGAATGCAAGCATAGCACAAAGAAGAAGCAAGCTAGCCAGCTGGCCTGAAATCCCAGTGCAACCTCCAGATAGCTCCAACCCCAGTCAACATCTAACTGCAAGATTTTTTTTTTCTCTTTTTGAGACAGGGTCTCATGCAGTTCAGGCTGGCCTTGAACTCACTTTTGTAGCCCAGCTGGTCTCAAACTCACATCGATCATTCTGCCTCAGCCTCCCAAGTGCAATCCTAACAGGCATGTGCCACCACAGCTGGCTCAATAGTCTTTTTTTGTGTGTATGTGTGGGACCAGGGATCGAACTCAGGCCCTTGCACTTGCCAGGCAAGCACTTATTCTACTGAGCTATGTCCCTGGCACCCTAACTACTAAGTTTGGGAATCATTTTTTATATAACAAACTATAATATTCTTTTATTCACCTTGGGGCCAGATGTATTTTGGAATTGACAGTTTTTTGGACTTTTGAGGTTAAAACAATGTATAAGCCAGGCCCTATGATACTTTCATGGGGCTTTTGCAAAATCAAACACATTTATATTTCTGAGCAAAATGTATGACTATTTACACCTTGTGAGAAAAATAAGGCTTACAATCTCATGGTCATACATGCTGAGTTTAACTTCCAAATAAGTCTCAATGCCAAAACTATAGTCTTTTTAATTTTTGAAATTGTGGACAGGGGCCCGGCAGGATGGCTCAGTGGTCTAAAGCGCCTGCTGAGAAAAGCTTAGGTGGCTGCAGGGACCGCGGTTCGATCCCCGGCACCACATGCTGCGCCAGCCCTGCCCTCGGGCCAGGCTGAGCCGGCCATAAAAATAAAAAATAAATAAACAAACAAAAAGTTCTGAAACAAGAAAAAAATAAAAAAAAAATTAAATTAAATTAAATTAAAAAAAAAAAAAAGAAATTGTGGACATGTATTTATATCAAAGGGATGCTGTGTAAGTGCCTAAAGCATTGCCTCATAAACATCATCTATTTAGAATTCTAGGAAGCAGACTCAGGGATGGGGAGAGCCCAACCTGGCCATAGTCCTCAGGCCCAAAGGGTGCATCCTGTTGCAGAATGTGATGGAGCCGAGCCTTGACCCGGTGCTGGCAGCTGCTCAGGGACTCCCCGTCGCTGTCCAGGAGCCCATTCATGTTGGCACTCTTCACCATTTGTACCAGAATGGGTGTCAGCTCCCCTTCTAGAGCCAGAAGACCCTGGAAGGGAAGTCCAAGGCACATTAGTTTCCCTTTTCATACAGTTTTTTGAGGCCTTCCAGAATCACATAGGAGCTGGTTTAAAGAGCTTGGGTATAGGGTAAAATGTCTGCCCACCAATCCTTTTCAGTTCCTCAGTAGGAACTGAATACAAGTAGGATCAGATACAAGTAGAAATTTCTCTAAGTGAACACACAAACACCTTGACATTTCTCTATTAGTTGTCCAGAGTCTGTGTCTCCACTTAACCAAACCTGGGACTAAGGAAAAACTATGGTACATACCTTGGCAAAGGCGGCAGCAGTCATCTGGACACGGCCCTCATCAGAGGCATAGATCTTGAGGTCATGGCGGAAAGTGCTGTGAAGACGAAGCAGCCCACAACCAGGAAAGCCGGCATAGTCACCTGGGGCAAAGGAGAAGGCCAGCAAGAGACTGGATATGTTCTTCTCTATCTCTGCCCCTTTCTTTCCCCAAGCTTGTCCTCTAAACATCTTATCCCAGCCCTGGTAGCATTTGCACCTTTCTCCTCTCAACACTCACCCTGCCCTCCAGGGTACATGCAACGAAAAGCTCGGCCAAGCTCCTCAGCCTGAACGCGGCCATCTGGAGTCAGCTCTCCACCCCACTTCAGCACCAGCAACAGGGATGGGGATAGAGCCACCCTCTGCAGATCTGAGGGAAGACAGGGCAGTGAACAGGTTGACATCTAAGGAAAATGGCAGAATATCTAAATGTTATGTCTTCTGACACCACACAGGTAATTTCAGGCAGAGGCCATCCTCAGATTCAGTAAGAGACCAGAGGCCTGAGAGAGAACTCCACAGCTTAAGCAATTGCATGGCAAGTGCAAGGTCCTGAGTTTGATCCCCAGTACCCCCCCCAAAAAAAAAGAAAGAAAGAAGAAGAAGAGATCTGAGTGGTTAAAGGAAGAAGAGATTATGTTTTACCTTGCCCCTCACTGGATGCTTTCACTCCATGTGGGTAGTAAGTCAGCTGCACTTTCCGGTTGATGCCTGAGAAGTGGCCATACCTATAGGATAAATCCACACTTGCCTTTGTACCCCAGGACCCCGTTCTCCCTGTTATTGGCTCCCCTTTGCTATCCCTTTCTCACATCTCCAACACGGACTTCAGCTGCTCTAGCTTTTCAGTCTTCTCCTCGATCTCTCCACTTGGCTCTTTCTCCAGTTCAACCAGCAACAGCCTTGTGATGTCCAGAACCTCCTAGAGGAGTAAACAGGGTGTCCACACCAGAGGATACAACCTAGTCAGAGATATTCTTCCACCTTATCATTCACCACCTTCTTCCTTTTTAAATTATTATTATTATTATTATTATTATTTAATGTATTTGGTACAGGATCTCACTACACAGCTCAGACTCATAGTGATCCTCCTGTTTTCAGCATCTCCAGAGCTGGGATGACAGGCATGTGCCACTATGCCCTATCTTAGTGGCTGGCTCAGTGTGCCCACAGATGGGGCTGGCACAGCATGCCATATCAGGGATCAATCCCTGGTCCCTCCACTTGCCTAAGTAGGTGCTTAGTCTGCTGAGCTATCTCTCTGGCCCTTTTATTTTACTTTTTGAGATAGGATCTTACTATGTAGTTCAGGCTAGCTCACTTATGTGGCCCAGGCTGGCCTCGAATTCAAGGTGACCCCCAGTCTCAGCCTCCCAAGTTCTGGGATTACAGGTGTGTGCCACCACCTTTCTTTCCCTCAGCACTACTCCCCCTGGTCAGATTCACCACCTTACCTGGAGCTGCTCAGGTCGCTTGAGCTTTAACTTCCCAGTCTTGTATCCACCATGTTTTTCAAATAGAGTGAAAAACCTAAAGTCAAGAGGAGCACCAAGACAACCACAGATTCTCAGAGCTGTTTCTCACATGATCTCCCTTAAGAAGACCAAATCAGGACACACTTCTTACCTCGGGTGCGTCACCTCCATTTTCATCTTTTGCTTGGGGGTGCGATCCCCATGGCGGATAATTGCAATGACACACCGGAGTTCCATCCTAAGATCAGGAATCTGTCAGACTCTCTCCCACCCCACCCTCACCTTGCCTCCATCAGCATAGCCTTTTGGACACAGATAAGAGGTAAACAGGGATCTGAGAATGGGGATAAAGGTAGTGCTAAAGGGACTACAAGAGGCCCAGGCGTTGCTGGGTTAATACTGTATAGGGTTACAAAGAAGCTACTGGGTGGTTGAAGGAATCTCAAGTGTCTTATATAGGTTACTCCAGATTGTCTGACTTTTGCTTACATAGTGCCAGATGTGGTAGGGACAATAGGAATATCTTCTGCTTCTGTGGGGATGGACCAGGGGATCTGAAACTGTGGAGCAAGCTCTCGCATGATGGTGTTCCTAGGAAAAACAAGAGAAAGCCCTGTGAAGATGAATGAACCAGAGCTACACATATGAATAAAGCTCACAACGAACAATGAATAAAAACAAAGTCTGAAATTATGTAAGCAAATACTACCACATATGTGGTAAAAACATAAGATCGTGATTCCCTCTGGGCATGGCAGAGGGGACATAATCATGGAGCTATACACAGGGGCCTATCCTAACAGTTTTTCCTTAAACTAAGTAGTAACTGGTGAGTACTGCTCTATTTACAGATGGTCCCCAGACCTATCATTCCTTATGTACCTCTGAATGGTTTAAACATTACATGATAACTTCTTTTTTTTTTTTTTTTTTTTTTTTTTTTTTTTTTTTTTTTTTTTTTTTTTTTTTTTTTTTTTTTTTTTTTGTCTTTTTGAGACAGGGTCTCACTGTGCAGCTCAGACTGGCTTTGAGCTCACTTTTGTAGCCCAGGCTGGTCTCGAACTCACAACGATCCTCCTGCCTCAGCCTCCCAAGTGCTGGGATTACAGGCGTGAGCCACCACGCCCGGCT
>PVJA010030153.1:0-26061 GCA_004027025.1 Myocastor coypus | reverse complement strand
GTAGCCCAGGCTGGTCTCGAACTCGCACCAATCCTCCTGCCTCAGCCTCCCAAGTGCTGGGATTACAGGCGTGAGCCACCACTCCCGGCCTCTATATGTGTCTTTATTTTATTTTCATTGTCAGTTTTCTGGTAACAATAGTATATTTTTTAAGTTACAACAAATGGAGTTCATGTCAAGTGTAAAAATCAAAGCACAGAGCGCTGTTGTCATTCTAGAATCTTCTCTATGTATCTTTGTAGATTATATCTCCCTCCAACTTCTCTAAATAATAATGGACTTTGCTCTGTGTGTGTGTGTGTCTGTGTGTGTGTGTGTGTGTGTGTGTGTGTGTGTGTGTGATGACTGTTGGGATTCATATGATTTTAAAATAGAATAGATACACTTTTGTACCTAGTTTCATTTATTCAGCAAGGTATTTTTTTAATGGATCCGTACTACTGGATGATTTGTTAGTTCTTTTTGTTCTGAGTTGTACTTAGTGTGGACACATCACATCAATTCTCTTTTTCAGGGATATTTGCTTTGCTTTTCATGTTCGATTATGAATAATAAAGCTGTCTTGAGCACACCTGTGCTTCAGAGATGTGTCAGGTTTGGTTCTACCATAAGTGATTATTCAAATAAAGGAAGTCATGCAAATTTTCCAATTTTTATCAGGACATTTAATAGTCATATTTACACTTTGTTTTGATGTATCAGTTATACCCTATTATATCTACAGAAACAATGTACACAACTTAATACACAGTCCTTCATTCCTGTAAAGGCTAATACTGTAGTCACCTCAGACTTCCATGGGCCACGTGACAGTCTTCTGGCCAATGGAGGATCTTGATGTGATGTTACTGGCTACTAACTGATAGGAGTAGTACTGGAGATTGGAGAAGCTGCAGCCACTTTTGAGAAGTACGATAAGAATGAAGGATGCAGCATTACTAGATACTTCCTTTTAGGACAGATTTTTCTGCATCACATGATGCTATTTGAGGACATTTGTCCACAGTGCAAGCTTCTTTTAAATCTGCATCAGGTTCTCTCTCCCTCTCCTTACTTTGCCAACCACATTTATTTACTACTAAGTCCTTCATTGTCACTTTCACAATATTCAAAGAACATTCGTCAATATTAGGTTCCACCTTCACTTTCCTTGCGAATCCGTAGGAAGAAACTGCTTGCCTACTAAAGCCCTAAGAGGTTTCAGTTTCATCACATCTCCATTTCTAACTGTAGTTCTTTTACTACTTCCACCACCCGTGTAGTTACTTAAAGCACTGGATTCTTGTCCTCCCTGAAGTCAACTAAGAGGATAGGAGTCAACTTCATTCATGTTTTTGTTTATTTTTCATATTCTTGCATAATTAAAAATAATATTCTGAAGATGTCTAGGGAAACAGAAAATTTTCATTTTACTCTGTCCAGATCCATCACATGAATGATTATCTATGTCAGCTATACATTTATAAAATCAGTTTATTAAATAATATGACTTAAATCCAGTAGTTGCTCAGTCCATAGGCTATAGAATGGATGTTGTGCCATTAGGCATGAAGATATTGATCTCTAACAAGCTGGTGAGTGATCAAGCACATAATCAAGGAGCAATAATGTTTGGAGAAAACCCTTCATGGGAAGTTCTCAACAGTGAGATTTGGTTTACAAAATATTGAGTAAACCATATTATAGAAAGATGTCAGCCAGGCTCTGAAGTTTTATAGTGGACATGCAGAATACATTTAGTATAATTCTTAAGGGTCTAGAGTTTTCAGAATAACAAATGTGCACTGGTGTCCTAGTCACCAGCTGATGCTTTAGTCCCTACCAACAGTCAGTCTGTCCTTCAAACCTCGAAGACAAGCATTGGCTTTTCTTCTGTAACTGTGAAAGGTCTGAGGTGGCATATTTCAAATGAGTCTGTTTTGTTTATATTGAAGACATGTTTTCAGTGTATCCACTTTGGTTGTTTATCTTACCAAACATCAATCATGAGGCAGCTTCTCTATCAGCGCTGACTGCTTGACTTTGCTGTGGACATGGTTTCTTCCCTTACATCTCCTAAACCCACTTCTTCCCACTTTGAACTTTCCATCTGTAGCTTCTAAACTTCTCCCAGCTTTTCCAGAAGCGAAGAGTTGGGGTCATCTAGAATAGGATATATACACCTCTCTCTCTCACTTGAACATTTAGAGACCGATGTAAGATCAAATGGCCCAGTTTCACTACTTCTGTGTTCAGGAAAGGGAGGTGCTAGCAAGAGGAGAGGGATTAGGCAGGAGCTGGTTGGTTGGTGGAACAGTAAGAACAAGAATACACATTCATTTTAATTGAATTAGCCATTTTATGTGGGTATGATCTATGCCCCACCAATAGCAACATTAGTGATTTCAGATCACCCTAATAGTTATAATAACAAAACTTGAACTATTAGAATTACTCATATTAGACATAGTATTACAGAACATGTGTTGTGTACAAAATAATCTCAATAGAGTTGCAGCATGTAGAATTGACTCAAGTCTCCCATGTGTGCCAACCACAGTATCTACAAAGCACAATAAAGAACAACAAAACAAGGCATGTTTATGACAAAAAACAGAAGTTATGAGTTACATGGAGGGTACATGTTAGACATAGAGTATACAAATTCATTTTCTAAAGGAGTTTGGCCAATTTTACTCCAACAGAAAGTTGTAAGACCTCCAATACCTCTGTATTCTCACTGTTAGATGTGAACCCATGCAATCAACCAGACCAAGCATTCTGATCTGAGTAAAAGATTTACTGGGGGCTCAAGCAGGCGGGCTGTCTAGTGGAACAAGACAGCAGTGAACAAAGTGGGTGAAGTGCAGGGGACTTTGTGGGATCTTTTAGGGAAGGTGACTGGAGGCTGGAACAGCTGAGGGAAAGCCTATCTTGGCACAGCTGCCTGGTCTGTGGGGGACTTTTGATGTTCACAAAGGAGAGTTTTGTGGTTGCTTGCACAGGTCAAAGCCAGGTGGACCTGTTCTGTGGTTTTGGGCTTGGCTCTGTGTAAGGCCAAGGAGGAGAAAGTTTGAGCGAGGGTGCCTGGGAAACTAGGAGGGAGAGTGTTTGGGGCTAGGTGCCCGGGAAACTTTGAATACAGACCTATCACTCACCATTTTTTGGTCCTGTCATTCTAACTTTAACCATCCTGGCCACTCTGTGATCTCACTGTAATTTTTCTAACTATTGATAACTATATCTTTTCTAATTGCTAATCAGGCTGAACATCTTTTCATATCTTTCTGAACATTTATTTGTTTGTTTGTTTATTTTGTATTTAGCACAGGGTCCCACCACATAGATTGGACTCGTAGTGACCTGGCTGTCCCGAGGGTGGGGCTGGCACCGCACGTCAGGGACCGAACACCGGCCACTGCACCTGCTTAAGCAGGTGTTTAATCCTCTGAGCTACTTGGCAGCCCTTACGGAACATTTATGTCTGCTGAACATATCCCCCACTTGGGTTATTAGCTTTGTTGTTTTTTATTTAATTGACTGATGAGCTGTTTATATATATTTTAATTCAAATTATTTCAAGGATACATGTATAAAATATTACCCCATATAAACCTTGCTTTTTTTTTCTTTAGTACTTTTAATAATTTTCAATATTTATTTCCCTTTTATTAGTACACATTTGCAGTGAATAACCCTTTGATTCTTGTGGGAAGCTGGCACAAGTATATACCACAACTTAGTTCTATCATCTTTGACTCCTTGAGCTCTTGATCATCCTAATTTTCAAAGTTCTATCTCTAATTATCCACTTTTTATTTTTCTCATTGATTTAGTTATATTTTGGGTTTCTCACATAAGAAAATTCATGTGGTCGTTAAACTTATGCACTTGTGTTTTGTTTTATGTAATACCACAGGTTGAACTCAGGACCTTGCACTTGCCAGGTAGGCACTTAGACTGCTGAGCCATCTGCTCAACCCATAAATTTATAATATATTTTAAAGAGAAGGCTTTAATTTTGATAAACCCTATTTTATTCTTTTTTATTATTAGTTCTATGTCCTAAGAATATTGGTTTACATGAAGGTTGCAAAGAATTTCTTCTAGAACTGTTTTAAATTTTTTTCTTATTACTACACGTTTGCCTTTCCTAATGATCACATGTATCACAGGATGCTTTTGCCATAATATTTGTAATTATTTTTCCCTTTCTCTTCTCATCTCCCTCAACCATTCTTCCCATCCCCAATTATAAAAAGTTCAATTTCTATTTTTCTTCTGTTCTTTCATCTTTTAAAACATTCATTGTCCCTTTCTCCCCTCCACTCCTACTTTCCCACTCAAGTAAACTCTTCACACTTCCCAATATCTGGCTTTGTTTACTTCTTGATTACACTTGAAGATTAATTTTTAACTTTAACTCAATGAGAAACTGTCCCATAATAACTGATCCTATAACACTTCTGTTATTGGACTGTTCTGTTCACTTGTTTCACATGTCTATTTTTGTCAGGTTTTTATCTAGTCGATGTAGAGAAATTTTTATTATTGAATTCTTCTAATACAAAAATCAGAAATTCTTTCATTTTCTTCCATTGGAAAAAGGCATTAGCTGTTCTGTACCATTTGAATTTTAATGCACATTTTAAATATGACTTACAAACATATCATTTTCAAAATATTTAATTCAGACAGAGATTAAATTGTGCCTTATCTTTAGTTGAAAAATATCGGCATTTAAAAGTATTGAAACTTCCAATCCATGAATATGGTATAAATCTTCATTCTTTTTCAGTATTTATCTATTTTTATACATTTTAAAAATGTATAATTGAGCACTGGGTTCACTTGAGCTTTTTCTCAAACTAAAGTACAGTTTTTATAAGATCTTCCATGATACGTGATTTGTGATACTATTTGTATTATTTCTAAAAGTGAACAGCATCACCTATGTATTTCATGCAGTGAATATATGGTGCTACATTTCCTGAAAAATATATGCAAGGAAACAGTAGACACCAAATATGGGACATTGCTCACCATTAAGAGTAGAAGACGAAGGATGTGATAAAAAAATAGAAATGATTGTAGCTATATTTTAATCCCATTTTCTATAAAAATTTCATATATATACATATCAACATATACATATATTTATATATTTATATATGTATGGTCTTGTTCTTCATAAATGTGAAAAAGTGTCAGAGTAAGAGAAGGAAGTCTGAATTTGAGAAGAGTCACTAGACCAACACATCACTCCACTGGAGACATATGCATTCCTTGCAATAGTGCTACAGCTTTGGAGTTGGAGAGATATCAAGAAATTCTAAATATACTTAAGAAAAAGAAGCAATAGTCCAGATTGTGCAAGGGAGGAAATAATCAACTTGACAGTTTTGTATGCAGTTATTCAAAATGGATGCATGTAATACAATCAGCTCTCTGGTGTGCTAACTTGAATCTTCATTTAAAAACAAAGCATGAAAATGTCAATGTGACAACTGGCTCCCAGCACCCCAAATTAAGTCCAAAACTGTGTCTATTTTATTTCTGATACAACATGGCTAATTATAGTTAAGAGAAAAAAATCATACCCATACTGATGGGAGTGTGTTAAATTCATAAGCTTACTGATGTTTAATCTATTTCCAGTGTCTAATAATTCACTTGTGTGTTTGTTCTGTCCAGAATTCTAAGACACTAAATGTGATCTGTACCTGAGTCCTCCTCATCTTTCTTTCTTTCTTTCTTTCTTTCTTTCATCTCTTCTTCTTCCTCTTCCTCTTCCTCTTCTTCTTCTTGTTCTTCTTGTTCTTCTTCTTCTTGTTCTTCTTGTTCTTGTTCTTCTTGTTCTTGTTCTTCTTCTTGTTCTTGTTCTTCTTCTTGTTCTTCTTCTTCTTCTTGTTCTTCTTCTTCTTCTTCTTCTTCTTCTTCTTCTTCTTCTTCTTCTTCTTCTTCTTCTTCTTCTTCTTCTTCTTCTTCTTCTTCTTCTTCTTCTTCTTCTTCTTCTTCTTCTTCTTCTTCTTCTTCTTCTTCTTCTTCTTCTTCCGTATCATGGCCAGCTCAACCTGCCCTGGGGGTGGGTCTGTCACAGAATGTGATGCTGGGGATCTAACCACGGTCCCTGCGGTTGCTTAAGCTTTCCTAACCAGGTATTTTAGACTGCTGAACCATCTTGCCAGCCCAACATATTTCCTTTCCTTTTCCTTTAGCTGTTCTATTTCTTCCAGAAACTCATCTAGGCTGGCCAAATAGCTCAGTGGATTAAAGCACTTCAAAGCAGGCACAGGGGCCAGGGGCTCAATCCCCAGACCTGCAATGCTGATCCTGCCCCAGGGCACTGAGGGCACAATTGAAACTGGGCTTGGAGGCATGTTCCTGTAATCTCAGCTATTGAGAGGCTATAGACCGGCAGGTCACTACGAATCCACTCAGACAGTGAGACCCTGAGCACCCTGTAGACCTTTTCCAAAAAAAGAAAGAAAGAAAACATATAAATCAAGAACTGTCAATAAATCCTTTACCTTCATCTTGACTCTATTTTAGTGAAATAGATCAGGTATAGCTTTGTGGCCTGAGCCTCATCAACAAAATTTTATCTCTCTACAGTGATGAGTCTCTCACCAGTTTCTCTGGTTTGCTCTCTGTATGGGCCGCCCTCTCTGCCTGTGCAGATTAGCTCCTTTTACTGATTGTTTGATTCTGAGTCTCTCATGATTGGTTCCCAGGAATTATCTGGACTCATCTACTTTAATATATCTTTCTTTGATTCCTTAAATAAATCTAAAAATATTTTAATCCCGACATTTATCAAAATTTGTGCCTCATCTACAATTTTATTCATACTTTATTTCTTCTTCCTGAAGACTTCCCGAAAAGCAGCCCCTCCATGTGTGTCTCTTTTACCACCTCTTGTTTTACCTTAGACAATTTCAAATGATTTTCTCTCTCAAACACTCTATTAAATTTCTTTAATGAAGCAACTCAATGACTTAATTACCATATTTAATGACAAGGAACTTCTGGTCTGTATCTTATTCCACACTAATCTTAAACAGCATTATTGATGTTCCCTTCCTGAACTCCTGTAACCCTGCTCTGTCTTAATTCCCTAGTAGTTAGACTCTTGCTTTTCTAATGGCCTTGAAGATTCTTCTTATATTTTACTTCATTTGATTCAATTATTGTCTTATCATTCTTGTGCTCCATATATTCTTCCTGGACATTTTAATGTGGGCTACCTCATATTGATATGGCGCCGACTAAAAGTCTAGATCTTTGAATTCTTCTCCATGCTTCAGGCAATACGCGCTTTTATTTGCAAATAAAACTGCCTATTGGAGTCTATAATCACTATCCCATAAAAACATGAAAAATCACCTTTTCTAGACTGTGCTAATGACATTATCCCCATTTCTAGGTCCATGAATATTTACTTAGAATTTCTCCTAAGAACCTAGTCGAAAACCTGAGAGACAGATGCTGGACTCTGCCCTCTAACACATAATCAGTTGTTATGCATTAATCAGTTTTACCTTCTCAACCTTCTAATACTGACATTATCTAATTTCTCCATCATATCTGACTTAATTGCAATAATCTACTAATGCAATCTTCCTCTTTTCTTTCTGAAAGCTGTCTAACATAAGGGCATTAGTTAGTAATGTAATTATTTTCCCCAAAATCTTTTTACAGAGTTACTGGTTCAAAACAGAGTAGGCTCATAGAGATAGAACGGTGCTTCATATTCTCACTGAAATACTTGTCTGCTTTTCTTATTTCTTTGCCCTGCCTTTGAGCTTAACGTCTAAGAAAATGAGAAGCCTCTAGAGTTTCATGAAGTGCTCCATACTGAAATATTTGTCCATGATTTTGTCTGCTCATTTTTATTTGTGCAGCTATTATCATTCTTTCTTTCTTTCTTTTTTTTAACCCAGTCAACTTTTACTCAGCTCCTAGAGCTTCTGATTTTGTAGATACAGTGTCCTCATTATGGTACAGCCTACGTTTCTTTTTCTCCTTCCAGCTGGCTTCTCACATCTGCTCTCATGATCTGTTGCTTCCCATCATAGAATTCATCATAACCTGTACACTAGCTCTTCTGCTCAGGCTCTTCACATCTGTGTTTTTTTCAATCAGTGGAAACTTTATGAGAATAGAGATAAGGGATGTATTAGTTACTTTTTGCTCGTTGCTGGGACAAATACCCAACACTCAAAATGAAGGAAGGAAAGGTTTATTTAGCTCAGAGTTTGTAGAGGTTTCAGTCCATATTCGGCTGGCCCAGGGCTGAGTGGAGCAGGGCGGAGAGCATCCAGTTCATGGCGGCAGAACAGCAGCAAAATGGTGGCAGAGGTAGCCAGCCAACATGGCAGCAGAGCAACAGCAACAGCTAGAGCTCTAGTCTGTCTCTCTGTTTCTCTTTATATTACATTCAGGCTCTCTGCCTTAGCTCCCACCCTAGGCTACACCCATAATCCCAGAAGTACTTCGACCCATAATCCCATCAGTACTAAAACCCATAATCCCAGGGATCAAGTCTCAAACTCTAGAAGTTCCCGCCCAATGACTCCATGAGGCTTTGGGGGGACAACTAGACATAAACCATAGCAAGGGATAAGTCACTTTACAAAAAAATCCCAAGTGCCTAATATAACACTGAAATTGAGAGATGACTTTTGTGCCAGGCAAGATTCCATACTATCATCTACACACCCTTTATAATCTCCCATGCATGGTTGGCTATGACCATGGATATGACTGGTTACCACTCTCATGAAGTCCCAAGTCAATTGTGCTGCAGGTGACACCAAGGGAGATTTTCCTGGATTGGCCTTACCTAGTTATGCAACCACCCAAGAGGAACTGAGCCATCTACAAGTCACAAATTTTCCACTATCTCTGAAGAGAAAACACCCATGAGTTCTGCAGAAGTAGGGAGATTGATTCTGCTAACAACTAAGAGAGGAATGTGCCAAGTGTCCAATGATATTGACCCTTAGGTGACATCTGAATTGTAGCCTTTGAGACCCAGACACTTAAGTGTCTGTACTTGTGAACCTGTCATTTGAAACAATAAATTTGTACGATTTAAAGTGGTAAAGTTTGTGATCATTTGTTAAATAGCAGCACACAAAGCAACACATTCTTTAATATTGTAAGGGGCAAAACAACCCATGTTTACTAAGTTAACCAAGTGAGTTACAGTCAGGAGAAAGCTCTCCAGTTATAGGATTTCCAGAGGTGGTCATGTCAACTGTGACAAGTATGGGAGAGCTACTGGAGGCTGACCAACAGCGGTATCAAAATGGAATAACGATTGATTTCTGCTTGCAGCAATACTGAGTTGAGAAAGGCAATAGAAAAGTAAGGCAGTAACTAAGGAGTAAGGAGATAGGAAAGGAAGGGTTTGGAAAAATGAAGTGTAGTCATTCAATAAAATGAATAAAGCAGGCATCTTTACTCTTTTCATTTACATTCTGATTACACTAGTGATGGTATGAACTTGGAAAACACTAATATTAATTAATGAAGTTTTTCCTAACAGTATTAAAATGGGCTTTGAGGGAATGAGGCATGCACAGTTAGTTTCTGACACAGAGTAGAAAGTCAGGAAAGGTCTGGAGGTTGGGGTGTCGTCAAGCAACTGAGAGGTGCTACAATCTGTATAAGTTGGTAGGAACATGTTAAATTTAATTCACTTTGTGATGTTTGGTTGCAAAGACACACAGGGAAGTAGGTGCAGAAAATAGAATAATTTATGTACCTTCCACAGAGCTTCAGGGAGACCTAGGAGACTTTCAAGATAAAACAGCGCTCTGCTATGGTTGTTACCCTGACTCGGATCTTTTCTTCTATGTTCTTCCATCTCTACTTTTGGAAAATTTACTTAGTTCTGAAGGTTGATTTGCCTCTTATTCAGCCCCAGTTGGCTGCAGTGCACTGGAGACCCTAAGCTAATTCCACTTCTGCTGGAGCTTGGAGTGTGAGGGTTATTGGATAAAACTGATATGGGATGTAGGTGGGCAAGTTTCTTGAGAGGATTTGGAAATGTTTTCTTTTCTACCAAGGACAGGAAAGACAGAAGAAATGATCAATCTGCTTACAGGTAATGGGCTTTATTTATGTGTAACCTTTTTGCTTACTTCTTGAGAGCAGTGACTCACAGATAAGACATAGTTCACTGGGAGTGGGCCTGGAGCTTTAAGATGTAGCCCCCAAGCCACATGTGCTTCAGCACTTTCAGAATAAATAATTTTACTTGTTATTTGATCCACTTCAGGACAGAAGTGGATTTATGGGTTACACGGAGTGAGCATCTAAGCTGAGAAGAGCCTGAATGCCTGTTTGTCCTCTAAACCACTTTACCATTTTTGTTCCTCTTTAGGCTTCATAATGAAATGTCCCAAGAAAGACAAGTTCATTTACTAATTTCTATGCAATATAAAGACATATTTTATGGGTATATACATTTTTAGTAAGTAGGATTCCTCATAGGCTCTTGTTTCCTTTATATCAACTTTGACATCAGAATTTATTCTTGGTGAAGCCAAAGACATAGAATCTTGTTATACAGTCAAGGTAACTTCCAAAACGTGTAAGCACACAGCTATTTGGCAAAGACTTTGACATTGTGGGATAACAGACTGGGATGTCATGGCTTATCCTGAAAAGATTCTCTACAAGGGAGCTCAAGAAATCTGAGGATGAATTTTTCTCGATTAACTGTTTTGCACTATCTTGGCCTCAAGTATGAAATCTCAGAGTAAGACAAAAGAAATACAATATCATATCACTGAAGCTATTACAGTAGTCTTTAATGAAAGGAGCAATCTCTTCAGTTAAGATTGTATTTTCCCTTTGATTAGAGTAATGCATCTCTGTAATAAGTTAAAATCCGTAACAGCATCGCACAAATACAGAGAGACATGACGTACCATGAGTGTTTCTGCCATTTTTGAGTGAAAAGAGAGAGAAAAAAATCCAAACAAATAAAGCTAATATATAATAAAACTATCGTGCTTATATTATTATTTAAAAATATTATCCCCCAATTTATTTACAAAGAAAATTAAATTGCTGAGCAATTTTTAGAATGATTACGCTAAATTTTTATGCCAGATTTATTTGTATATCATCTTCAAAATTGTTCTTTTTTTTTTTCCTCCAAAATATTCAGGGCATGAACTCTAAATGAAGGCAGAGTTTCTTGAAATTGTAACAGAATAGAATAAAATGCAAGTTCGTTCTCCTGCAGTACACAACATGGAAAGAGAATTCAGAATAACACAGTCATCTACATGGCAGAAGGAAATGTTCTGCAGGTTGAGATGCCTGACTTTCTCTTTTTCCTACTCCTTCCACTTCCAGATTTTAGCACGGATATATCTGGAAGGACCAAAAAACTGTTTTTCTGAACATTCAAAAAAGAAAACACTACAAACTTGATCTGATAAGTGATTCTTCCAAATGTAAAAGATGTTTTATATAATAGCGTAGCTCTCCAGTAAGTGTCTGTTAAAAGAACAAGCACCTCCAACCAGAAAGTTGTCTTCAGTATGTTGTTTCCCTGCTCTTCTGACCACCTGAATACTAAATAACACCAATTTAGGCTGATACTATCCGACAGCTGTATTTGAAAGGAACATATTGTGTAAACCCATGCACGTTAGTGAGAGATGAGAAAAATGATGCTTACTGCGATCTAATGGTGTTCTCTAATATACTATGCTGTTTGTGTCTCTACTTTGATTATCTTTATGTCCCAATTATTAGCAGCCATTAGTGCCCTCCGGATAAAGCAAAGCTAAACAAAACAGAACACAGATCTGTCAGACTGCAGCTGACAGATAGGTCTTTGAGGTTACAGATGAATTTATTGGCTCTTTGTTTCTAAATCTGTCAAAAAGACCTGAACAATTTCCTGCCTGAAAGAGGTTGAGAAATGAGCACCTGGAAGCCTTTAATAATGGTAGGCAGGCATGATTCTTTCGGAGCTAATTTTCAGTGTGAATTATATTGAGCACTCGGGCTCAGAAAGAAACCCCTCTTGTGAAAGAAAAGGAAATACCACATTTCCTGAAGAGGTTATAAAATGCGCTGTCAAATTCTGTTTGGAAGTGGTATCAACACTAGAAACTAAGCTTCTTTTGGACCCTTTGAATAATTTGAATTCGATCTTGACTCTTACTTTCTGTTTCAGTTTTCATACTTAATATTCTTAGAATCTAAAGAAATAAATTCAGTATCTTCCTCCTTATTAGATACAATTTGGTGTCCTCTTACTCCATGTCTTACATGATTCTCCTTCATGCAAAAAGGTGCAGGACTCAAACTTTCTAATTGCAGCAAATGCCGTTGTGTGACATATATGCTAAATATTAAATAATAAGGCTGGAAGTGTTACTCTATTATTTATTATGCTTTTTTTTCAGCAGCAGGAATTGAATTTCTGTTATATGACAATCAGGATACTGAAATCATGACTAAAAAGTAACAAAGGCAAGTGTGGCCTCTTTATGTGCATGTGATATTTAGGTGTTTTGAGGAAAATCAGTGAACAGAAACTAACTAGGCAATACTGCTCTTTCAAATGGTATTAAGATGTACCTATTTCTAGTAAAATTAATCAGGTAATTTGTTTTATTATTATTATCATGGCTGGCTCAGCCTGTCGTGGGGTGGGGCTGGTGCAGCACGTGGTGTAGGGGATTGCACTGCTGTCCCTGCGGTTGCCTTAAGCTTGCCTAAGCAAGCATTGTAGATTGCTGAGCTATCTAACCAGCCCCAAACCAGGTAAGTTTTTAAAGGTCATTTTTTTTTTTTGCTTTGTACCAGGGATAGCAATAGGACCTTGCCTTTGCCAGAGATGAAGTTCTTATGTTTTTAGACTCAACTACTTGATGCTGCATAAAAATTATCAAGTGAAACAAATATGCCTCCTTGTTATTTTAACATTTATGACTTAATACACAATGGTTTAAAAGTGCTTGAGATATAAAATATACCACAGTTAGCGTGCTGCTCCTTGACTCTCTGGCCTTGCTCTCTCTTGAAGGTATTTTGGAGAAGAGTCTGTTTAGCATACAGAGTTTCACAGTAAGAATGTGGCAATTAGACAAACATATTTTAATATCACTGGTGACTTCAGGGTTACTCTGGTTTCAGTTACCAGCTGAAGCTAAAATTTCCTTTTTTATAGAAAAGCACTTGGTATTAAAAACTGGGATGAGACTTCTTTTATGAAGTCAATTGCTATTTTTCTGAACAGATTCCATAAAGTCATGTAAGAAATTATCACAGAGAAAATTAGTTGACTTTTCTTGGTCATGAATACCTTATGAAACTTCTAAAATAGAATTTGGAAAGAACACTGATAGGAAAAAAAAAAAGAGCTGGATATTCTTCCAAGGAAGATACTAGTAAGTGACACTGGTGGATTTGACATTTTAGCACATGTCAAGCTTTGTATCAGAGTGTGCAGAACATGGTATGAGTTCTGTGCATATTTGTGTCTTCAAATAGAAGATAATACATGGATGACAACTGCCAATGTTACCGCATCTTCATATTTTAAATTTTCTAATTTACATTTTCTCTCCCTATTTAATTTAAACAATATTCTGAAATATAATTTTCAAATCCACCCCCAAATAGGAAAGAATATTATGTATCTAGAATGATTGACATAGATTGCAATATTACTGAGACAGAGGAACACTGGCTGGTCCAAGTCAATTTTAAAGTTAATTTTAAAAATATATTAATTTTCCAAGAAAGGGATAAGATAATTCAAATCAGTAATGTAGTGTCATTATCACCATCATTATTATAGGAATAAAGAAGTTGGAGGAGATGACAATTTAGGTCATCTCCAGTGGTAATAGCTTTCAATAGTTATAACTTTATCATACTGCTATAAATTAAATGAAACAATATATGTAAAAGTGATTTGAAAATCATCACATTTTCTATAGAAGCATATTTCAGGCTTCGTGGTGGCCAGGTCTTTCTCAGTTGATTATTTTATTCAAACAAATTATCAATTCATCCAATTCAAAGAGCTTTACTTCTTTAACATAACATGATTGAATGTGCTGTGTATTGACTGTTAGGCTATTTCTATGATAGGAAGTTTTGGAGCCAAACAGAGTCTTGTGGGTTAGAGTGTGGAGCAAAGAAAATATTATTTTTGTCTGGTTACAGAATTATTGGAAATGATTATAAAAGACCTGGTGGTTCTAAAAACAGCATGTCCCTATTGACTGCAGTAAAAAGAGAGGCATATCAGGATGCTATTGAAGAATGGGGAATGTACTGGCTAGCTTTACTATCACTGAGACTCAAATACCCAACAGCCACAAGATAAAGCAGGAAAGGTTTAATTTAGCTCATGGTTTCAGGAGTTTCTTCCCTGGTCAATCGTGGCCAAGGCAGGAGCATCAGAGTAAAAAGATGTGGGAAATAAAGCTTCCCAGGACAAGGTGGCAGGGAAACAAGGCAGGGGAGCAAAGCTGGAGGGCAATGGGTCTGTGATCCTGTACAGTAGTCAGTGTGCTCTAGTGATCTGTTAGGCTTTCTTAATTTCATTGAAGTTGGCATATCGGAACTAATAGTCACAACATCAGGGAGCACATTGGTCCGTTGTGTTTTTGGCAGTTGTCCGGATATATAAGCCTAGCACTCAGAGGGTGATTTGACTAAAGAAGTCATTGTTATATTTTTCTTCCATAGCCATTATCCAGAAGGATAAAGAGCTAGCATGTATTAAGCATCTGCTTTGTATCAGATATCTATTTATAGCCTCCATTATTGATCAACTCATTCAACAAATATATACCTGTGATATGCTGAGAGATATATCCATGTCTGAGATAAGTGACATTTCATATGTTTTGGAGTCTTACAATGAAGTAGAGAAGTCATTTAGAAAAAAAAAAAGACTAGTAAGATAATTTCGATCTCTTAAGTGTTATGGAGAGATAATAGTGTAAAGTTATAGAATGAGTGGGGTGGTATATGTGTCAGCTTTCCTGTGGCTGGGACATCATATCTGAAACCAAAAGTTTAAATGAGAAGCTGTTTAATTTAATGTATGATTTCAGGGGAGCTCATCCATGCCATCATGCCTATGTGGCATGAAGACAGAGGCATCATAGCAGACTGGTGTGAAGTTCATGAAGCTGGTAATAAGAGTTGGGAGAAAATCTTCAAAGGAAGCTGTCCTCCACCCTATAGAGTATGCAAGATCACACTTGCGTGTATCACCAAAACACACCCCAAATTTTGCTTCATTAGGCATCTAGGGACCTCTCAAACCAGTAAAGTTGACCTGAGTGAAAAGTAACAGGTATCTTAGCCTTGATGCCATCAGTAAGTTAACTTTGAAGCATAACTAAAGGAAAAATACAGTCATATTGTGAAAGCGAAGTATACAAAGAAGACCATGAAGTAGCACACACACTTATCAAATTTTACTAAGAGTTACAAAAATCATCATGAAAAAAGTGTTATGTGATTTAGTAAAGCAGAGATCATGGCTGAGAGACAGGACTGAACTTGTTGAAAATAAAGATATAGAAGAAGAGACAGTTTACAGAAAATAATTTCAATTATAGTACTATTAAATGAAGCTGAGGTATGATAATAGATGAAGAGAACTTGGTTGTTAAGAGGGAAAATTTCAAAGTATGTGTAATGCTAGTCTTTGGCTTGGCATAATAATAATACCAGTGAATGTAATGATGAAAAAGTTATTATGCTGAGTTATAATATGCCAAGAATTTTTCTAAAGGTTTTTTTTTTCCTCAATCATTCAACTTTATTGTCCACAACTTTCTTTCAGGGAAGATATTACCATGGACTCTGTTTTATAGAGAGAATGGAGACGCAGAGATAAATTCATTTCCAAGGACATACTCATAGTCAGTGGTAGGGTCACAACTTTAATCCAAAAGGTTTAAATGTAGAACATCCATCCCTAAATAATTCTCCGTATGCAGACCCAGAAGGACACAGAGAAGGGAGTTGTCAAAGTTGAATGTGTCATGAAATAAGTCACCAAGAAAAGATTGATGGATTGATCTATTTGATTGCTGCAGCATCTCACTATGCAGCTCAGACTCTTGGTGATTCTCCTGCTATGTGCCTTCCCCACACTGGGATTACAGGAGTGTGCCACTATGCCTGGACTCTGACCAGCTGAGCCTCTGCTGGGGCCAGGCCTGGTTCAGCTTGTGGTGTGGGATATCAAACCATGCTCCCTCTGCTGGCCTAAGTTTGCCTAAGCAAATTCACTAGTCTGCTGAGCTATCTCACTAGCCCATAAATCTTGCTTTAAAATCTTCCTTTTATAGATTGCTTCAAAATCAACAGCCAACCTCTCTCCCAAAGGATCCAACACTGTGTGATTACGGGTGAAAAAAATGGGAAATGAGGAAAGGATTTAGCACACAAAAACGTTTAACTCTGATGTGTGTACCTGGTTTCAGGAAACCTGTATGGTCTTCTGAACTGAAAGCATTATATTTTAGTTAAAGGTTGTGATGAAGAACTAATATTCTGGAGCATTCATTTTCATTTTGTAAAATGGCATTTTAATAATTCTCAAGGGCTTTTTGAGAGCTATATTATCTCATATAGGTATTTTTTCTGGCTGCAAACCATATGCTTTGGTAAGATGTCGTGGGGTGATTTTTGCTATGATTCAGTTGGACTTTCTTGAATGCTGTTATATACCACCCATTCCTGCATTTTGCCTCTCCTGCTGTCTCCTCTGCCTGAAAAGAAGGTCATAGGGGAAGGCAGCTACATAATAAGCTCACTCAATGCCTGTGCGTTATTTTAGTGGGATTCATCCAAGAGGTGGGATAAGTAGAAGAACAAGAGTTAGTTACTTGGCTTTGTACCTGCCAGGTTAGTTTTGGAATTAGGTACTATTTCGCATCAAGGCAATTGTTTCCTCCTCTCACCGCCTGAGCACATGGGCAACAGTAACAGTTTTCTATTTATGAATGTCGCTATACTATGCTGGAGTTCAGTCCCTTTTCTAAACAGATTTTAACTATGAAAGTCTAAAACCTTGTCACTGCTGTTGTTAACTTGGAGGACTCTCTTTGCTTTTTTTTTTTTTTTAAGTGATTTCTAATGTTTTACCAGTGTTTTGCCAGTCATTCTGGGCAGAAGCATCTTGGCACTGTAAGTACTGGCATGATTAAGGAAAATTCAAAAACTGGTGATTCTGTCCAATAATTCTAACATTTTGGGCAGCTGAGGCAGGGGGAATTCAAGTTTCAGCATAGCTTAGACAACTTAGCAGCTTAGCAAGACTCGGTGTCAAAAACATAGAAATAATGTTAATAATTAAAAAAAGAGGGTAGGGATATGCATCTCAGTGTGAAAATCCTGAACTTAATCTTTGGTACAATAAAGCAAATAAACAATTACAATTATATGAAATGCCAATGACTTTGATATGCATAAAAAAACTAACATTAAAATCTAGCTTAGATATAGAGTAATATCAACTATAATAATTAAAAATGTTATAAATATGTTTTACAGTACTTAGAACTTATAGAAAGTATACATAAATATGTTTTAAATTTTGTGTTATTTTCTGATAAGCAGGAGTCAAAATATTGATTTGAGCAACATGTGTAGCTATTCTTTAATGAATTTTAATGTTTGATTAACTGATATAAATTATTTTTTATTTAAGTTTTATGATTTTATCTTTGTATTTACTGATTTAATCTGGTTAAGCTTAATATTGTACTATTGTATAAGTAGGGACAGTGTTTAACCTTTTCCATACTAATTATCAATTTAATAGCTGTATTTTCCCCATTTATATCTGATATCAGCACTATCAGAACTTAAATTGGCATATGCCCATTCTTTCTTTTGGTGAATTTTTATAGCCTTACATTAACATCTTTCTTTTGATATGTCTTAAAAATAAATCTTGATAACTTTAGAATTATCTATTCTATCTTGTTTCCCCCCACTCCCATATGAATGCCTTTGCTATTCATGACATTTTGCATTTCTATTCAAATTTTAAAGTTAGTCTGTCAACTGCTGTACAAACATGTTGGCATTTTAACTTGAATTGCATTAAACCTATAGATTATTTTAGGAGAACTGACATCACTGTGAATTGAAACGTTTAACACAAATGTGATCTCTTCCCTTTATTGAAAGTTCACACAGAGACTTTGAATAACATTTCACAAATTTTTGAGGCTTATGTACACTTCTAGGTGTCTCATTTGTATTTTTATTACTGGAATTTAGAAGTTTTGAAAAATTATATGCTCTACCAATGCATTGGGGGTATTGATTTGTGCCCAATTGCTAAACATGCTTCTTAATAATTCATCTGTATAATTTTTGTAAAATTCGTTTGCATATTTTATATGAATGTATTAAAATTATCACAAAGTATTATTCTTTTATGTTCCAGCTTAATAATTATATTTTTTCTGGATAATTACTTAGCTGTATTTTATTTTACTGTCCTCACAAAATTCCCCAATCAAATTTACTGTAAAAAACCTTATTTATTTGTACTTAATAAAGGATAATTCAAGTATTTTACTTTATTTATTTATTTATTTATTTATTTATTTATTTATTTATTTATTTATTTATTTTGTCTTTTTGAGACAGGGTCTCGCTATGCAGTTCAGGCTGGCCTTGAGCTCACTTTTGTAGCCCAGGCTGGTCTTGAACTCGCACCGATCCTCCTGCCTGTGCCTCCTGAGTGCTGGGATTATAGGCGTGCACCACCACACCCGGTAAAGTATTTTAAATATTATATATAAAAGTTCTCATATTGGGGCCGGCAGGATGGCTCAGTGGTCTAAAGTGCCTGCTTGGAAAAGCTTGGGCGGCTTTAGGGACCGCGGTTCGATCCCCAGCACCACATGCTGCGCCAGCCCTGCCCTCGGGGCAGGCTGAGCCGGCCATAAAAATGAGTGAATAAACAAACAAAGGTTCTGAAACAAGAAAAAAATAAATAAATTAAAAATTAAAAACATAAAAGTTCTCATATTGTATTTTATGTATGTAAAACAAGATATAATAAAATGAAATAGAGTCAAACTTGATTTTGTGAAACAATTCACAATGATTGTAAATTTCTCCTAAGCATACAAATCAGCTATAGATACTTCTCTAGCAGATGTGAAGCCCTGGGTTCAAACCTTAACTCTATAAAGTTAGATAGACTAGATTGATAGAATATATATATATATATATATATATATATATATATATATATATATTAGATAGACAGATAGATTTGTGTTAGGTAATTAAAATAAAGAAGGCACTCCTACAAAATTATTCTAAAATTGGAACCAAAATTACAAATCAAGCAAAACATAAACCCTATTAGTTCTAGAATATGAAAATGCAGAAGCCATGGACATATATCCAGAAATACGCAACTCATAATGCAGTGTGACCTAGCCATGTAGAGTTGGGAACTTGAAATCAGCTTTTGTCCTTCATAAGGGTACAGCAGAACAGCAGTAGGGAGGTGATGCTTTATGGAGCTCAACTTCTTTAGTTATAAATCGAGAACCCTCATAACTCCTAAGAACAGCAGTTACACTGTAAACCCAAAGCAATCAGACTGTTTGACTAACAATAACCACGAAAGATAGTAGATTGGCAATTTAAACCTTCCAAAATGAAAACCACCAGCCCTGATGTCTTTTTGATGAGTTCTACCAAAAACAAAAGAATCTGGTAATTCATTTTTTAATAATGAGCAAAGAAGATTTTTGAGCAAAAATTATGGTGCTGAGACAGTATTAGAATGCGAAAGGAAAGCACAGACGATTTTATTTATGGACATAGGTACAAAAATCCCAAATGAACTATCACTTTCTGATTGAGAATCATAAAAGGGTGATGAATCAACATCACTACTCACACATTACGGTATTCTACCAGGAAATTATTAATTTCCCATCATAAGTCACTAAGCTTACTATACAACGTCAATGGCTTAAAGGAAAATATAAACATAAATTATGACAACAAATGCAGATAAGGCATTTGTCAAAGGTCAACATTATTTATTTTTAAAAACTAAGACTACAGAGGAACAACCTTGACCCAACAAATGTATATGTACATGTATATGTATCATGCAAACGTATACATAAAATGGTGCGTGTTACTCTATGCATCTCTGTTGCACCCTTTTGTTTTTTCCACCACAATTTTAACCTTTTATTTCTGAATTAGGCCAATTGTAAGTTAGATTTACTAAAGTTGGTCAAATAGCTCAGAGGACTGAAGTGCCTGCTAGCAGGTTCAGGGATCGAGGGTTTGATTCCCAGGCCTGCTATGCTGGCCCTGCCTCTGGGGTGTGCTGAGATGGCAATCGAGACTGGGTGTGGTGGTGTGCGCCTATAATCCCAGCTCTTGGGAGGCTCTAAGCAGGCAGATCACTGCAAGTCTGATCTAGTAGTGAGACCCTGAACACCTTGTAGACCCTTCCCTAAAAAATATACAAAAAAGTAAGTTATATTTATTAATGTTGAGTATATTTTAAAACTTTCCTGTGAATAATTTTATGCTTTATTTAGTAATTTCTTCATTTCCTCATTAACCAGTGAGTTATTTAGAACTTTGAAGAAACCTTTCCTCAAATTTAGGGTTTCCCTATTTTTTCTGTTATTGTTGCTACTGATTTTAATTATATATAATTTCTTTGTACATATTATTAAAATTATGAATTTAGATGAATAATACCAGTAAAATTTCAATCAGGAGACAGAAATCACTTGTTAGTTGAATAGAGAAAGTTCATTATAATGAATTACTTAATGCAGAACAATAACAGAGAGGTAAGAATGAGTTTAAGTGATATGCATCCTCTGAATATTGCTGCTTCCCTGAATGCCACTTTGTTTAGCTTTCTTTGGGGCACCAACACAAGCTCTTCTATTGCTTTAGCAGTGCCTCAGATAACTACATAGAGAACATTCTGCATTGGTCCAATGTACTTTCTCTGATGCTACCTGAGTGATGTGTTAGATATGATAATATCTGAAATTCTTACACACTTTGTAATGCTTCAGAGACCTTTTCTTCCCTCAAAAGTAAAGAACTTTTAGTCTCTGGCCAGTCTGGTTTGTTGTCCATATCCCGGGTGCTTCACCGCTTCCTGCTGCCCCACGGGCTATGTCATGCATCACCCCACATTCTCCCTTTTGAGGGAGTCTTAGTGTATCTGATGCTCTTAATATGTAGCTTCACCCTTTCCCTCCTCTTTCATGACATTGTGTTTGGGTTATCAGTTTCATATTAGAATTACTTCAAAAACCCTCTTTCTGCTCCATCTGGGTTGAAGATTAAATGTACTTCTTTAGGATCATGACCACAGCTGTGTCTTAGAATTTATCAGACCACAGTTTGTTACTGTCTTCAACTTAAAGATGAATTAAAGCTATGAATTGGATTTAAGATGTGTTCAGAGGTGCATTTAAAGGCATAGATATGATGGTACGTCTTAGCTCGTCCTTGTGACTATGCTGTTATTTAAGGAATGGGAAAAATTTAAATCACAGCACATGTAACAGTGAAGAGATTCTAAACAAATTTTTTAGTTAGGAACTGCAAATGATTTGGAAACATAGTTTTTTTTTTCCTTTATAAAAATGAAATAGTACTTAGAAAAAAATCAATACATAATGTCCATTCCTCTGTTCAGCTTCCTGGGCATTGCTGTTTGAAAACAATCTGCTGTATTTGTGTTTCCTGTAGTACCAGAAACAATACAAGCCCACATACCTAACAAATCATTTGCGAGATAATGGCAAGGAGGTAGACAGCTTAAGAAAAACAGGAAGCAATCCCCATAGTACTTTAAATATTAATCAAAGCAGTTTTCCTTAGGAAGACTTATGGTTGAACCTGAGATCAACAGCATGAGTCATATCCAGTCCAGACCAAGCCAGGACTGGGAAGGAGGAAAATGTCATTTTAGAATTCATTCTACCTCAGGGAAGAAGGTTCTGCAATTATTACAGAAATAAATTGCATAAACATAACCAAATCATATGATAAATATTTTCAAAAGTCTTAGGTATTCCTAAATTTCATGGCATTACTGCATTCTTGCAGGATTATTTGTCCATGTATTCAAAGGTAGTAAACTTTTGATTTCAGATTAACTTTCAGGAATCCTGATTTTTGAAATCTTCTATTTTCACTGTTTTGAGGATGGGGACTCCATATTTAGGAATATTTAAAATTTATAATCTCACAGATATAACCTCAAGACTAGACTATAGTACTTACCAGTCAATGACCTTGGACAACTTACTTGATCTTGGGAAGTTCCCTTGCTTCTATAAACCCAATGTCTACACCTTCTGTTTCCACAACATTAACTGAAGTTATATATCAGTGATGAAGCAACAGATGAGTGAACAATTTTAAAATTTACTCATGAAAACGTTATTCATTGGTTCTCATAACTGTCTAGAAACACAGATCATGCTTGATCCAGAGTTAGAGCAGTGTTCCTGGGATGTGGATATATGCTACACATTTTTATCCCTTTCCATGGTCTATATTGCAGTCAAAGCCTTGCTTCTATTTTCTGTGTCAAAATATTCTTGCAGATGATCATAGCTCTTCTTTTTCATCCTCCAAAATGTTCAGTAACAAGGAGATCTTGGTTTTAGGTATAGATATCGAAAAATATAAGACTCAAATTGACTGCATGGTGCTAGGTTTTATGCTGCCCTTAGAACCATTTATTCCCACTACTGAGGAAATGCAGTAGGTTCATTTTTCAATGAACTGCTCTTCCTAGTAGTCTGTGTTCTTCATCCATAGAGCTGAGGCTTGACCACTATGATCCTAAATGTCATGAGCTCAGAGGCAGAAATGAATTTTTAGGCAGAAATTAAGAAAGGGAGATCAGCAGTTTCAGAAGACAAGGGATGCCGAAGAGGGCATAGTTCATAAACACAATTTTACTCTCTCATATAAAGATGCTAATTCTAGCCGCATGCATGACAAATTGTCACATCTGACAGTTTGAGAACACAATCACATGACCAAATACAAATTCAGTCTTTTTCATAGTATTTCAATCTCCTTTGTTTAAGAAACTGATCGTAAATTGCAAATTTCTTCAAATATTTAACTGGAGTTGTATTGAGGTTTTTGTGCTTAGCTTATGATTATTTCCCTTAAGTAATGAACATAATCAAACTATTACAAAATGTGTTTTCAAGAAGATTTGAAACAATACATTAGTCTTCTAATGCATATTCAGTTGGATAAGAAAAGAAGAGTGAAACAAGAGATTGCTAGGGTCATGTCATAAAAAATGTTTACCTTAGTGACAGAAAAAGAGTTCACTAGGGTAGGACAAATTAAACGGGAGGAAGCATCTTGTCTACATTTAGTGACTTTGAACAAGTGAAAGTCAAGTTCGTCTTACAATGATGGCGCACACTGTCCTATATCTGTCTGTGGGAGGACTGCCCTTGTTAAGCAGATTTCTCACTAAAACATTCTTCTAGGATTATGTAGTCCAACTTTTTGCTGCTTGAGAGGAAATCCACCCCCCCACCCCCCCCACCCCCGTTCATCATGGATAGGACACCCTTCTAGTTGTTTCGTAGTGTTGTGGCTTGCCTTTCGGACCACACATGACTTGGTGGCTCAATGTTTTCTTCTTTTTTCTTCAACTCTGTCTATCCTCTAGACCAAAAGTCAGTTTTGATCTGGCAAGCTTGCTAGGACTTGGAAGTAATACAGTGCAGTATATGTTAATTAACAATCTTTTGTAACCTACTGCTTTATGGTAGAAGAAGCATGGATATTTTGTAGCTCTCCTTGCGTGGTGGTTGAGTGTGCTGATGTGAGAGACTTGTGTGAATAAATTGGCATGAATTTACTAGTATTGGATAATCCTTGGCAGATCCATGAGTACTACCATATTCATAGTTGTTAAGTGCATTTTTACCCAGAATACACTTCTGGAACTAGTTGAGGTCTAAGAGAATTAGTGGACTTCCCGGGACCTGCACTTCTTTTTTGTTTTTATTTTAAATTTGTTACACAGTCTCACTAGGCAGCTCAGACTCATGGTAATCCTCCTGTCTCAGTCTCTCCAGCACTAGGTTTACAGGTATGTACCACCATGCCTGGTTTAGGCCAGCTCAGCGAGCCCAGGCCAGGGCCAGCACCGAATTTGGTACCCAGGATTTAACTCAGGGCTATGTGCTTGCCAGGCAGGCAGGTAGACCACTGAGCTATCTCCCTGACCCCTGAATAATGTAATCCTTGAGCTTACTAAAGTTTCTTATTATGGTAGTTGGACAAAAGAAACATTTTGTGAACTTCAAAGTCTTGGGTACTAATTTTGCTATTTGGATAACCTAGAAAATACACTTTATGCTATTCTAAGTAAACTTCCATTTTTGTGGGAGAAAATATATGCTGTTTCAGAGAGAAGAGGCATGGCAGGAAAAGACCCTCAAGTGTAATTTTCATAAAGGGGTTCCTCAAGGGGCAAATGCTATTTCATTAGCTCCTAAGGCATGGGTACTCAACCATGATAGAATAAGACATTTCAGCACCTTTGCAAGGGAAACTTCATTGTAATTACATGAGTCTCTGCTCTGATTTCCTGGTGTCTTTCACACAGGGCTAAGATGGAACCTCCTTCCCATACTACTCTAAGGTTTAAATGGTAAGTGACTGATAATAGCTTTTTTTTTTAATCAAAAGAATGTTACTAAGCCGATTTCTTTATATATACATACGCTTTGCATATTTCTCAGTGACTATTTGGGTTTAACCATGTGTCCAACACCACGTATTGAGTTTGGAAATTTAGATCTGCCAGGACTGACCATAAGCTTGCTGTAAAGAGCTCCACTCAGCATGAAGATTTCACCACTGAAGGTCACAGAGGAACAATTTAGAGGACTGATTTTATCTGGCACTGCAAAGGGCACCCTGGAGGACTGCAAGTAGGAAATTACCTCACATGATTAAACACTGTAAGCTATGAGAGCCATTTGTGCATTGTGGCACCCTCCTGGCACAACAGTAAGTATAAGACAGAGCTCAGAGATCCATCAGCTAGTGCAGCAGAAGGGCATCAGGAAAATGGCTGAAATTCAATTGGAATTCTCTGATTTTGCCTGGCCAGCCAGTATCCATTATCATAGTTTCTCATACTTTTATGAAAAGCTTGTTTCTAGATCTATTAAGCTATTATTTGGTCATTAACTAAAGTCATTCATGATTTGCTGTGGAGGAACCATACTTTCTTACAGCCTGAGTGTTACTTTTATGTGGGAAACACCAAGTGACACAAACCACAGCACCTGTTCCCTGGTCCAGGAGGTCAGGGACCTGAGTGTAAACAGGACCCACTGTAGTTCTGACCCAGCTGTTGATGACAGCAGCTAAACTGCTCTCCCACATCCTCAACCTGTTTCCTGATATTGAAAAAAACAAAAGCCTACAAACAAGCTGTTGAATAATAATTAAAGTCTGAGCCATTAAAAGTCTTTTCTGAACCATTAAATGCATTCTCACCTTAATTTTTAATAGTCCCTGATGCTTTCAAGTCAGTTTTCAGAACATGGTATGAGACACCCCATTCAGGTCAAACTGCAACCAAAGGATTTGAGAACAAAGACCTCTGCCCGGGATCATCTGTGCCCCTTCCTCCTAGGCCACCCACCCCAAAGGCTGATACACAGTCATTTCCTAGTGCAGCGCTCACCCAGCTGCTGAGGAGTAATGCAGGCACTTAGGAAGATGAAAAGTGTTTCTGGCATTTTACCCAGATGCTGATTAACATCAAAGACAGTGCAAATAAAAATGTTTCTTTTAAAGGAACACTATAAATATAGTGCTACCTGACCTTTGAAGAGAGGAAAAAAATTGACCTTTGCAAAGTGCAGTTTTTACCTTTATCAGAGGCCACACCTCTTCTGTACATTGCATGTTGGCACTGGTCCAAAATAAATTTTCTAGCTTAATGATAAAACTACAAATATATATATATATATATAT
>PVJA010030152.1:0-26065 GCA_004027025.1 Myocastor coypus | reverse complement strand
GTGCTATAATTAGGGCATGAAAATATGTTGGTGCCACATACTCTAGTGCATAAGAAGTGACCTATGAGGATGACAGCCAAAATCTCCTTTACTCTTAACCACGGGGATCTCTTATTAAAAAAGCTTTTGTGCAGCAAAAGGAATGATCAAAAGAGTCAACACACAAAGTGGGAAAATATTTTACCAGCTGTTCCACAAAGGACTAATATTTAGGTTATATAAAGAATTTTTTTAAAAAAAATCAGACTCTCCAAATTTGAAGATCAGTCTGAAAATGGGCGCCTGGAATGAGTAGATACTTCTCAGATGAAGAAATAAAAATGGCAAATAAATATATGAAAAAATGTGCAATATCACTGGTCATTTGAGAGATGTAAATTAAAACATTGCTTAGATTTCATTTAATTTGCAAAGAATAGACTATTTATTTATTATTTATTGTGTATTTTGTATAGGGTCTTGCTATGTAGCTTGGACTCATAATGATCCACCTGTCTTAGCCTCCCCAGTGTTGGGATTACAGGCATGTGCCACTGGGCCCAGTCTTGGTGGCCAGCTCAGCATGCCAAGAACGGGGGCCAGCACAGCATGTAGTACTGGGTATCTAACCCAGGTCCTTGAACCTGCCTATGCAGGCGCTTAGATTGCTGAGCTATCTCTGTGGCCCAAGAAGGACTGTTATCAAGAAATCAGCCAACAAGTGCTGCTTTGGGTGGAGGGGACCCTTCTTCACTGTTTGAGTGTAGGCTGATGCAAGCACTGCAGAAATAAGTGTGGATATCCTTCAAAAAATTAAAACTAGATGTTCCATTTTACTTAGCTGTTCCCCTCCTTGATATCTTCCTGGAAGAACTGAAAACATACTGACATATGCCCATCATTGTTTATGGTGGCACAGTTTGTAATAGCTAAATCTTGGCGACAGCCCAAATGTCCCCCAATTTATGAATGGATAAAGAAGATGTAGGGTAATATATACATATACATATATATATATATATACATGTATATATATATACATATATATACATGTATGTATATACATATACATATATATACATATATATGTATATATATATATATATATATATATATATATATATATATATATATATATATATATATATATATATATATATATATATATATATATATATATATATATATATATATATATATATATATATATATATATATATATATATATATATATATAATGGAGTACTAGTCAACCATAAAGTACTGACTTGAGACATTTCTAGGTAAATGGATGAACCTTGAAGCCATAACTTTAAGTGAAATAAATTAGATACACATATGCAAGTATAGCATTGTTTATCTGGGATGAGAAACTAGAAGTACAAATAAGAGCCAGAAAGTACAATAGATATTGAAAAATAGGAAGAAAACATTCAAGAAGAAGGGAGGAGGAAAGGAAGGAAAGGAAAAGAAAAATTGAGAAAAGAAGTATTAAATGGAATGAACACTTTTATAATTAAGGAAGGAAAGAGTGGTTGAAGGGAGGACAGAGGAATGGAAACAAAAGAACCAAGGTAGGTCATGTACAAGCACAAATTCCCTATGGCAAATGTGATCATTATGTTATGTCTAAAATGGACCAAAAAACTTACATAATTTGAAGCATCTCCTTTTCTCCTGATAAATTACATGTCTTTAGAAATTAGAAAATAATTAGAAAGTGTTTATTGGAGATTCAGGGTTTATATATTTTCTAGATGTCCAAGGGTACAGCAGGAAGAGTCTCACAGAAGACTCTAAGTTTCTAAAAGATACACTTTTGAGTTCTCAATCTGGTACAGTGTAAATCTCAAGCACGAAGTCCATCTCTGTGTTCTGCCATTATCTCTCCAGACAAAGCACCAGAATTCAGGGGAACTTTTCACCTTGTGGTGCTGATCCATTCCGATTTAGTTCAGAGGAGGCAATGAGGAGGGTGGAATCACAGGGAGAGGGTGAGGAACCCAGCATTCCGGGCCTGGCAGAGTGGACAGGTCAAGCTGCTCCTGGAACTTGGCTTCTTCACTTGTCAGTAATGACGGAGTCCAGGTTAGTGATTCCTACTTAGAATTTCTCAAGCAGGTGCTTAAACTGTGCATAATATTTCAAAACATCCGTCAGAAATATTGTCTGTTTGTTAATGAGAATGCACAGGCTTAGGAAAACCTTATAGTTCTTAGCATTTTGACTGTAACTTTTAGAACTCAGCGGAGTGTCATTAGTTACCTCCTATAGAGTTAAAATTGGATTTGAAAATTATCTATCTGTTTAATATCAGGAGTAGCTAGTGTTTATTGAGTGCGTATAATGTGCTGAGTAGTAGTCTAACTATGAGTCCTACAAAAATTTTGTTAAGTTCCCTAAAGCTGACATTATTTTGGCTGCATTCTGTTTTTGTGGTTCACTCATAGCATTATTATATGTTGGTGAGCTGTTATGTTTGGCTTTTTAAAATGAATTTAGTACAGGGCCTATAGGTTTTTCCTACACAGGTTGTAGTGATCTTCCTGTTTTTCAGCTTTCCAAGTGCCGGGAGTACAGGTGCATGCCACCATGCCCAGTCTCAACTGTCAGCTCAGTGTGTCCTGGGGATGGGGCCAGCACAGCAAATCGTGGATTGAACCCCGTTCCTATATCTGACTAAGCAGGTGCTTTAGTTCACTGAGCTATGTGGCCAGCCCTGTGCTTGGCCTTTGAAGGTTTCCACATAACGGAAGTGGACTAAAGCACACGTGAATTTGCGCCGTCTGTCATGTGCTGGGAGAACAGCCACACCAGTACCATGCCCACCCTTCCTCGACTCCGTGCTGGGGAATCCATGCCCTGGGCCCACCAAATCACCAAAGTCTGGCCAGCTCTGTGTCTTGGTTCCCTTCAGCACACAGGCACAGAGGTCCTAGCCCGACTGAGGATGCGGCCAATGCCCTCGCAGAGAAGGGAAGCCCCGGAGTCAGCAGTTTCATGCGGAACTAACGGGTCTGGGCCTCCCTATTTCTCTTCCTCTTTAGTTTTGTTTTCTCTCTCAAAGTTTTTCTTTTACTTTTTCTTTAGTTTTCTGTCCCTTTTTTCCCCCTCTTCCTCTCTGTTACTTTTATCTACTACAGTTAATTTCCCTTTACTCTTCAACAAGGCCCATTATTTCTCATCACTTTTCCCACCTTCTCATCTTTCTTTGCTTAATGTTTTATGGTCCTATTCTCCATACCCTTAATATTTACTAATATAACTTTTATTTTTATTTATTTATTTATTTTTTTGTCTTCTTGAGACAGGGTCTCGCTATGCAGTTGAGGCTGGCCTTGAGCTCACTTTTGTAGCCCAGGCTAGTCTCGAACTCCCACCGATCCTCCTGCCTCAGCCTCCCGAGTGCTGGGATTACAGGCGTGAGCCACCACGCCTGGCTTATAACTTTTAAACATTATGAATACAATATAGTTAAATATGTGCTATTACTGCTCAATACCGTTCTATTATTAGTAGAGACAATGCTTTCTACTTAGGGGCTATTTATTGTAGATCACTATTTGTTTTGTTTTAGGGTTTTCAGTATAATCATAGATCTCTCTTCTGCAAGGACAGTAGAATATTGGTTCTTGGGGTACATTGATATCCAGTTTGTCTTTGAGTGTATAGCTGTTACTGATTTTGTTACTATAGTCAAAGTGATAGATACAGTCATGGCTATCAACTAGTTTTCTTTGTATGCCAGTATTTGGATTACGTCTTCATTACAAATAGCATAGCCCCTTTCTGGAGACCTGGGTACCCATTCAAATACACTGCAGGATATACTTCCAACTACACAGAGAAGGCGCCGTCCTGGGACAGGAGAGAAGGCTTAGAGTTAGCCATGTCCAAAATACATTACTGAAACTCAAACACTAAGGAGCTTTCCATACTAGCCACACCCTCTTCCACTATAATAACATGCAAGGTTAAGCACAGAAAATAAATAGCAGCAACAGCAAAATAGAAACATGAGAAGACAGGGAAACAAAATGCAACCCAAAATTTCCAATTCCCTTATAGCCATTCTAGGGAACAATGAGGGGAAGGAACTTAAAAGCCACATAGATGAATTATTTAAAAGGATAATGGAAAGGAAGACAAAATAGAAGACAAAAACATTAGTCATGTGTCTGACAAGTTCGAAGAAGATGAGGCTAAACAGAGAATGAACATACTAAGCAAAACAATCAACAGGCTTGCAGAAGTTGCTAATGAAAAGCTAACTGAGCTAAACACAATGATAGGAAAACATGAATGACCAATTTAGCAGAGAATTAGTCCACAAAGAGATAACAAACAGAAATTCAAAAGATCAAAAATTCTACTAAAACTGAACATAGTGGCACATGCCTTTAGTCCCAGCACTTTGGAGGCTGAGACAGGAGGATTCACATGAGTTTGAGGTGAGCCTGGGCTACATAGTGGGTTCAAGGCCAGTTATGACTACATAGAAAGACTGTGTCTCAAAAGAAGTAAAAAGCCCTACAGGAAGTCTGGGCAGCAGATGCAACCCATTTAAGGACAAAGTATAGAGAAGATGTGTCTAGGACTGTCGTTGGAGCTCAATTATTCAGAGATTCCTTAAAAACAGATGCATTTGAAGATACCTTAAAAACAGAGAACATGAAACATGACTCAGCAGCTTCTAGATGACACCGGAAAGACTAACCTAACATTAATTTATGTTACTAAGAAATCAGAAGACAGAGCAAATGGCCCAAAATTCCTGTTTGCAGAAATAATAACTAAAACCTTTTCAAACATGGGAAAGAAACTGGGAAACAATACTATCATAGTGGTGTCAAAAAATTAAATACTTAGGAATTAACTTAATGAAGGAAGCAAAACAAAACAACTGCAGCACTCTGAAAAAGGAGATGGTACTGAACGTCAGGTTACCTGTGAGGATGTTGATGAAGAAGGCCTGTGTGGAACAGAGGACAGCCCTGTAGCAGCAGCCTCTTATGTATAACTATGCAGAGCACCTGAGCGTTTACTGCTTCAAAGCATAAGTAACCCTGGATTCTCACTCATATGTAGATAGATGAGGAGGATACAGTTGCAAACTAAATTCCCTGGTGTAAGGCTCTGGGCACCTCCGGAGTAAGGGGGAACAAGGGGGAAGGTTGCTGTACAGGGTTTGTGTACTTTGTGTGCAGTTTATGAGAAAGTTTTATGTTTTATGTTGTGTTTCTGACTTCAAGAACCCTCATATGTCTCTTGATCTGGCTGGAAAATTCTCAAGCTCTCAGAATAAAAAGACGAGAGTCAAGTTCAGGGCCATAGGGCTGCAATCCCAGCTACTTGGGAAACTGAAGCAGGGGAAGGTTTGAGGCTAGCCTGGGCGGCTTTTAAGCCCCTTAAAAAAAAGTGAAAGACAAAATTGAACAAAAACCAAAGGACAACAAAAATAGTGATACCTGTTAGTACATGAAACAGAAAAAGCACCTGGAAAAATTAGGCACCTGTCTTACCTTTTTATGGTTGAAATTACAGTTTGTCAGTACCATTTTTAGACAAAGTGCTGAATGTTTTAAAGAACATTTCAAGACCCAAGTTTTGTAAGTTATAGCAAGACTCAAGAGCCTGTTAATTTAAAAAGTCTATTGTGTGCTAGTCTACGTTGTGCCATGCTGTTCCACTCTACTCTTTTGTACTTCACTATTTTAATATTGCCCAGTATTTAACCAAGTGTCTTCAGCATGGTGGCCTACTAGTTTGGACATAGGAGGTTTATTATTGTAATTAGCCAGAGTGGTAGCAGAATAACAACCCCTTTTCCCACAAAGATATGTGTATAGGTGTCCTGATGTCCAGCATCTGTGTGAATATGTATCTTTTCTTGGAAACAAGAGACTCTGCACATGTGATTAAGTTAAGGATTTGAGTTTGGGGAAATTATCATGCATTTCCTAGGTGGGCCCAATGCAATCATAAAAGTATTTATAGAATCAGGGTTAGAGTGACATGCTTTGAAGAGAAAAGAAGGACCCATTATACAGGAATCAGAGAGACTCTATCTGGCATCTGGGGAAACAAGGAAACAGACCCTCCACCCCAGTGATTTAGAAAGCAGGGCAGCTCTACCAAGGCTTGGCTCTGTAAGCCCGTACTCTCATTTTAGGTTTCTGACTTCCATAGCTATAAGGTGATTGCATGTTTAAAGCCACCAAGTATGTGGTCATTTGTTACAGTAGCTATAAGAAATTAATACAGTCAGAATTGCTGCAGTGTGCTCCAGTAGCCAACAGGCAGGTCTTACCCATTTGACACACCAGTGCTCTGTTTCTTATTCACACTTCCAGGGAGGGCAAGCAGGGGGATTTTTCATTGTTTCCAACCAGCCAGCGAAGAAAATGGATTCTACGTCAGGGCACCTGCTTACTTGCACTTAATCTATATCCGGCAAGTCACACTCAAGTTTATAGGTGTTCCGCTTGGAAGTGAGGCAAAGTATTTTGTCCCACATCTTATGAGCAACTAAAAATCACCGCAATGGCTAAGGTAAACTTAACTGGAGAGGGTATACGTAATCCCGTACATGGAGAAGGGAGCAATGAAAATCTGGAAACTGCCTTGGTGACTCTGAGCCAGAGAAAGAGTGAAGGTCCTCATTGTCATGGAAGTTATGTTCTATGGGGGACAGACACGGACAGGCAACAACCTTAACACAACCAAAGCTATGTAGTGAATGACAAAGTGAGTAAATGTCAGATCATGGTAAGTTCATATCACACTAAATCAAGGTAGTGTGATAAAAAGTAACTGGCTGGCTATGCTTGATTGATGGGTAAGAAGCCTAAGGGTGTGAAATTCAGCTTGGGAAATGAATGAAGACCCAACCACATGATCTTGTGGTGGAGTGACCCAGAAGGGTCCTAAGTAGCTATTTTCTTCTCCACTTGAGCAGAAATGCTCAGAAATGGTATTTACTTGTATTCTGTTTTTTTTTTTTTTGTTGTTGTTGTTTTGTTTTTTTTTGTGGGGGGGGGGACTGAATGATTGCTCGTGGCTAAAAGAGAAATCCAGAATATAAACAACAAAATAAAAGTCAATAATAGGAAGTAGGAAGATGGGTCTTTCTCTATGAGAAGGGTGTGGAGAGATGGTTGGAGAGGACGAAGAAAAGTGCAGAGATGTGTGATGCACCAGCTCTCCTATGTACTGTAAACATGTACAATGAGATATTTAAAAAATAATAGAGCATTGCCCATTGGCTGTCCTTAGACTGAAGAAAATTCCTTTCCGAAGTTTCAACAAGCTGGGGTTTTGTATGAAATAGAAAGTCCTTCCCATTCCTGGAGCCTCAAGCCATTTGAGTTAGGCAGGCTTCCAGGAGACTGGCTGATGCTTCCCTGGAACTGATGAAAAGAAAAGTCAGTGAAATGGCAGGAAGAGGGCTCCATAGGAAAGCAAGGCCGAGCAGAGGAAGCAGCTGTAGCACCTGCTCTGAAGTCTTGGCTGCCACGTGACTCATCCAAGTCACCCAAGGTTTTCCTACAGGATACAGGGCATGGCAAGCTGGCCGGGGCAGTTAGCAGCACCAGGCCGCCCCAAGTGCCCAGGTGGTGCAAGCACCTGAGCAGTAGGTGGAGGTGTCGAAGGGAACCTGAGCACTGCAGTCAGGAAAGCAGATGGAGAAAAGAGACTTAAGTGACCAGTGCCTCCCAGGGCATCCTCATGTGGCTCAGAGGAAAGGCTTGGCCAAGGGGACATGGCTGATGACCTTGAGGGACCTCATAAGCAGGCAGGGTACTCAGTCTTTCACAAACTAGCCTGCGCCATCTAATCTGTTCCAGTGGAACAGTAAATGAATATTTGTCTTATTTTCCTCATCAAAAAGGGTCAAAGGAAATTTTAGTTATAGTTCTAGCTCTGTATTAAGTACTTTTGAGTGTATTTTCAATGCATATACATATTCTTCTGTGCCAACTATATTCAGCAGAAGGCACCTCGCCAAAAATTAGAAAGGAGAAAAGCAGTATTACAGTATATCTTTGTGTGTGTATATGTAAAGTTAAATTTATCTCTGAAATCTGAGTTCAGTTAAATTTAGAAAAAACCACTGTTGATTAGCTCTGTGAGCAAGCTCGGGGCCCACAGCATGCCCAGAGTATGCTACTTGGCACGGGTGGCGCTGGAGCTGTGGTAGTGATCACAGAGCGTGTTGTGAGGATGTGGTAATTAGGTGGAGCTGACCAACGGAAATTCTGCGATTTCACACGCACAGTGTCTCTCAGATTTGGCTTGTAGTTGGCAGCTGCTCTTCTCTGTGGTCCCCACAGGGGAGGACATTCTTTTCATTTTCATGCAATACCCTGAGTCTCTGATTTGGAAATACACATCTGTTTTCAGGCTTTCCTTGGCATTAGCTAAATAGCAGAAATCTTGGTAAGCCTTTGCAACTCTTGGAACTCTGTTTCCTTGAAAATTTTTTTGCAGGTCCCTTTCTTGCCATGAGGTTTGCATTTTCATGTCTCGAGGGACCTGCCCAACTTTTATTAGCAGAGTGGTTAAGTACCAATCAACAGAGTACAAATCCATGGGAAGGAAGCAAGATGGAGGGTAGAAGGCATATGGTTTGGAATAGAAAGAGAGGGTGCGTCCAGCTGAGGCAGCTTGCAGCATGGGACACCACCTGCCACACGCCCAGTGTGTCATTAGGTGATGCTCCTTTAGCTCACTGGCTCAGAGGAGTGTGCATCATTCCACTCTTTCTTTTTCTTCTTTTTTTGGGTATCGGGAATCAAACTCAGGACCTTGCACTGGCCAGGCAGGCACTTAGGCCACTGGGCATTATCTCTGGCTCAGAAGTGCACATCATTTGGATTGTGAGAAAGCAGACTGTGGTGTAGTGAGCTGATTTTTACGTTACCCATCATTCCTCAGTGTTTGTAGGGATTAGCTCTTCTCCCCTTCCCTATAGATAACCAAGTCCAGGGATGCGTGAGCCCCTTGTACAAAGCAGCATCACGTTAACATGTAATGTCCACAGGTCCTCTGTGCACTTCGGTTCCTCTCCATGCCCTTTATATTACCAATATGATGCAAGCACTGTCTAACTTTTATACTGTATTATTTAAAGAATAAAGGCAGAAAAAGTATCTGTGCATAATGAGTATAGATGCAAATTTATTTTAATATTCTCAATCAATGTTTGGTTGAATATGCAACTGTAGAAGCCATAACTGATTGTATACATACATATCATGTATATATTTATATATACTATATAATATATACATAAATGTATATATAAATACTCTTAAAATACCTGCTTAATTCACTATATATATATATATATGTTTATATATATAATTTATTGTATAGCTTTTCTTTTTTTGTTGCTTTATACAATTTGTTTAACTGAAATGGACTTCCATTTGTTTCTGAAGTGACTTCTATTTATTTTGATGCATCTTTTCTCCATGGTGATTTACAGGATCTTCAAGCCAATATAACTATTTCATAAATGTTTGAATATTTGTGTATATACCTACACAATGCCTCACCAGTATCTGTCAGCAAGAAAAACACTGAAGAGTAAAGACCAGACACAATTACTAGGTACCAGGTACTAGGTGAAAATCTGCTGCAAATATTTCTTAAGGGAAGAAGCCACCTCCTCCTCTTCCTCCTCCTTTTTTTGCATTTTAGGGAAGAGTCTAAGGGTTGTTCAAGGTCTCATTACTAATTGGACTTGTAATGATCTTTCTTTTTACAGCGTCCCAAGAGCTGGAATTACAGGACTAGGGAGATAGCTCAGAGGCACAAGTGCCTGCCTGGAAAGTGCAATGTCGTGAGTTTGATCCCCAGTTCTGCGGAGGTGGGGGGCAGGGGGCGTGCCACCATGCCCAGTCTCAGTTGCCATCTCAGCAGGCTCCAGGGGTGTGGCCAGTATGGCAGATCTCCTGTGATCTATCCGCCCCTGCTCTTGCTTGCAGGCACTTTAATCCACTGAGCTATTTGGCTGACTCTTAATAAGTATCTTGCCCTTAGCTTACTTGTTTACAACAATGCCAATAGCATGCTGGGTAACATTATAGACAACATTATAGACTTTTCCTGTTGTGCCATGGTAACATTTGCAAGGCATTCCATTTTTGCACAGTACCCATCCCCATGGTGTCTACAATATCACCCTTTTTGTAGATTTGCATGTATGTGGTCAACAGTACAACCCTGGTTTTCTAGAAGGCCTGGAGAACATATACCAGGTTCTCCTCCTTTTGTCCTTTGTGTTAGTCATTTTTGCAAATTACTGGAAAATGGTAGTTCCAGCACAAAGCCAGCGTAGCTTTTCAGAAAAGGAAGTTATTTTAATGACAAACAGCATCAAGGGTAGATGCTCTTATCTGACTTATTTATTCACTTTTTTTTTTTTTTTTGCACAGAAAGATAATCTTTATTATGTTGTAACTAGAAACTGAGCAGAGAGCAAGATCACGAGGTATAATTTGATTTTTTTGAAACCAGACTTCAACAACAACAATCAAAAACAGGTCTTAACTGCATGGATATTTTGGTCACTTTGGAATCTCTAGGGGCATGAAAGCCAGCAGCGTAGGGTAACATATAAGTTATGGCTGAAAATTTTTAGTGAATCCAAACACAGATCGCTGTATTAAGCTCTATCATTTTATTTTCCTAACCTTTTTCTTAAACATTGAACAATTACTGTCACTCACAAGCACACACATAGTACTCCTACAAGAATACTGCCTTACTGTTCTTAAGACTAACACTATGCTTTTCTTTTCTCCAAAAACTGAATGATGTGGGAGGCCAAGGAGGTGGACTGCCCTGGGTTGGAGGCCAGTCTGGGCTATATAGTGAAGCCCTGCCTCAAAAGATTGCATGTGTAAGGATTGTAGTTTGTATTGTATTGTTAATGGTAATATTCATGACTGGCTTTGTTTTCAAGGTTAAGTACCAGATTGCCTTCCCATTCGGTGGCCAGCTATCTACCCTAACCTTTATCTTTTACTTTCTCAACAAATTTAAAGAGTTCTTAAGCCCTGAGATATTAGATAACTTGTTAATGATTGTGTACTTATAATTTAGACTTTACCCCATTTAATTTACAGCCTGCTTAAGTTTTTAAAATTATTTACAAATGATTATAATTAAAACAATGATAAAATACACTGCTCGTGTAGTTAAGACTACTAATAAGGCTGTTAACTAAGAGTTGCATATCTTATGCATTTTTTAACCTGCTAGGTGCAATTGTGTATATAATTTTATCACCAGTAAATGCTTTTCATTTTGCTATGTGGACAACTAGACTCTTCTCCTCTCTTATAAACAATCTCTCTCCTTTTTTCTTTCCCCAAACAAAAATGCTAGTTTTCCAACTGAACAGCTGCCAAAAGGAACTTGTATTAATGCCTAACAGAGAAATATGTGCACACAGGCATTCAATATTTGTTCTAAATGGATGGGTGGATTGCAAGGCAGTTGTTTGAGTCATGTACTGTTCATCATATGGTCTAACAAACTTTGCTTAACCAGGAATTTCACATTATCAGATTTAATTCAACCTCAACTATAAATCTGAGAAATTGAATGTTTTAAAAAAATGATTATAATTTTTCAGAAAAAGGGAACAAGTTAATTATAGTTCCCACCATAACATTAGTTATAGAAAAAAGAATGAAATTACTTCATAATGTAACACAACTAAGTAAGGGAAAGAAATTAAAAAAAAAAAAAAAAACTAAGAGGTACTAGCTAATTTTTACTATTTCTCCACATTTTTCTTTGTAGCTTTTTTGGTCACATATTTATCTCTGGTAAGTTTTCCAGCTGAAAGATAATGTGATTTTTCTGAATGGATTTTCCTACCTCCTTGGGTACATAATAAGGTTAGTGAAAAGCTGGTGTAAATATAAGATTAAATTTTATATCATGCCATATTTCTCCATTTGTTTTTTGCTAATACTCAAATTTTCCTATTTAAATGATGCCATGTAGAATACAAGATAACCTGTTCACATACTGTGAGATTACCTGCTTGCAACAGTCGGGTGTAGTTGATAGCTTTGAAGCGGACCACACACTTGTCATCTAGCATAGTCGTAAATATTACTCTGGTAAGGATACACTGACAAATTCTTAAGTTAGTGGCCTTAGCCCAGGAATTTTAGATGGTCACGGGACAATTGCAACGGCAAAAACATGGACAGTGCACTTCATGGTTCGGTTCTCCCATCTTCCAGTACAGGTTCCGTCAGATGGTGGTGTCCCCAAAGCATGAGCCGGCTGTGTGCAAGCCGTATGCAGTCCCCTGGACCACTGCACAAGTCACCATGTATCTGTAAGCTTTCCCCGGCTTACCCAAATGTGTGAGTGATTGCTCCACTATGCTTGCATCCCACTGGCTGGTGTAGTTCTGGTTGTAATCCTCGTCTCCTAACACTCCATCTGCACACTCTTTGACGATATTGTGGGCCTCATCCGCATTGACGCCAACCTTGTCGCAGTGGTGGTGGCACTCCTCCCTGGTGGTGCTGACTTTCACCCGGGGCCTCTTATCTTATTTGGGTACTCCTATTTTGAATTTTCTACTAGATTTCATTGTTGTTATTGCCACCACTTTGAATGTCTTGACTCTTCCTGCTATGATTCAGAGGCACCCTTGAAAACAAGCTCATGGAAACTCCAGACTCCTTTGAAGTAGGGCAAGCGAGCTGGGTCATAACAACACTGGAATGAAATAATGAAGACGCAAGAACCTTGCTTTCTCCTTGTGAGATGCTTGGGGGAGGAAGAATGGTGTGTAGCATTTTCTCATTTAAAATGATTCACACAAGCAGAATCATAGGTGATGGTAAATGCAGGTCTGCCTCTCTAAGAAGTCTCCCCTCAAGCCACACATAGTGGTGTATGCCTGTAACGCCAGCAATTTGCAAGGCTGAGGCAGGCGAATCACAAATTCAAGCAGAGCCTATACAACTTAGTGGGACCCTGTCTCAAAAACAAACAAACAAGGAACAACAACAAAAATAAATGAACAAATCTCACAGAAATTGAAAACAGCCAGCCATGTAGCTCAATGTGAAAGGCTTAGGTTCAATTCTTGATATTGTTGTTTCTATCATGTTTTCTTTTCCTTTGTAACTTATTGGTAAAAAAACAGTCATGTCAGGCGGAGGGGAGTAGCTTGGTGGCCTAAGTTCCTGACTTCACAAGGACTTAGATTCAATTTCTGGTACCACATGCTGCACTGGCCCTGAACCCTGGTGTGGCGGTGCATGCTTGTAATCCAAGGACTGGGGAGGCTGAGACAGGAGGATCACTATGAGTCCAAACTGCATAGTGAAACCCTGGACCAAATAAATAAATAATACAAAAATTAAAAAAACAGTTATGTTACAAACCCATGGTGATGGTATAAAATGAAAGCAACTAATGTATATACTACTGAAATTCTTTTCTTCCAGTTTATCTACTATTAACTTCTTGTTTTGATAGAAAGCCACTGTGGAAGAGATTGTTTCTTTACTGGCATAGAGTTAGAGAGTAATGGACAGAAATAGAAAAGTCTCAGCAACCCTTCCCTTCCTGATTCCTTTATATTCCTGGCTGGTTGTCTATTGTTCATAGTAGTTTACAACCTACTGCATCCAAGCACATCCTTGTGGGGTGTTGTTGCTAGTGATGTCTGCCCATTCTCACAGGTCATTTTTCTTCTGGTCCTGTTCTATGGGACACAGCCACTTCTGCATCATGCTGTCTACTGCTGCTGCGCATAGGCTGCCTCTTGCTTCTTCCCCTGCTCCTGCTAGAAGCTACCTCTTCTCCTGGGATGGATACCGCAAACTGCCTCAGTAGTTCACATTATGTGAACAGATGGGAAAGGAACCCTGACATCCTTATGTTGAATTTATCAGAGAAATATCCAGGCTGTGAGTCTCCTGTCTATGGCTCCCACAGTATTTGCTGGAGCAGCGTTTTCAGTAGAGCATTCCTTGTTCTTGGGAATGGATTCCAGCACACCCGGTAGATGCCTGAAATTATGGCTAGTACTGATTCCTATACAGAAGATGCTTTTTTCGTATTCATATACACTTATGATAAAGCTTAATGTATAGATTAGACACAGTAAAAGCCTGGAAGATAGGAAAATATAATAGAACAATCATAAGAATAAACTAATAAGTTATATGTATGTAGTTTCTCATTTTTTTACAAATAAAGAATTTTCTTTTGAATGCTTTCAAATCACAGCTGACCACAGGTCACTACAGAAAGTGAAACAGTGGATGAGGGGTCCTCCTTTTTACTCACAGTTTCCATCATCTCCCCACCAACTGCTGTAGTTGGTTAATATGAAGTGTCCCCAAGGACTTACATAGTTAAATATAAAGTGTTCTCAAAGCCCCAAGTACCACAGGCTGGATCCACAGTACAGCTGTGTTCAGCAGAGGTCACACCTAAGAGGCGATGGGATCAGGAAGGTGGTAACCTCCTGACAGGCAAATCCGAGGATTCGTCCATAACCTGCACAGCCTGTGGCCAGGGCCGCCTCAGTGTCCAGTGTAGACCATGGTGACGTCACGTGGAAGGGATGTGATTTGGGGTTTATCTCTTCCATCCCGCTTCCTGGATCTTCAGAGATGAGTTATTCTGTCCCACCACACCAGTCTTCCATGAGGTTCCACATCACCACAGGCCTACAGTAATAGAGCTACCATCTCTGAACTAAACCTCTAAAACTGGGAGCCCAAATAAATCTCTCTTCATTTAAGTTGTGTCAGGCATTGTGCCACCACAACTACACGTTTGTACACCTGCATAATATCTGGACACCAGTTAAGGTTTGGAGATATACATTTGGGGCACTCTGTGGCTTTTCTGCCTGCTCAAAGAGACCCAGGGCCCTTCCCTCAAAGCCTTTCCCAAGAAACATTTTAGGCCTCTTGTAATACATTTTGTGGAAGGCCGCACCCAATTCATTTATCAGCCAGGCTCAAAGATTTCTGCCCCAGGTCAGAACACGTTGACTCCGCCTCCCTGGCCACCCAACCACCTCAACTCTGTGTGCATCTAAGACCTGACTTTGTTTGCTCTTACTGTTTCTTGAACTGTATTCAGACCGTCTGGGAGAATCAATGACTCATGTAATACAATGGAAAGCTTGTTTGTATTGTGTTAACCAAACTTGTTCAAAATGGTTAACGTATTCAGGGTTTCCTATATGAGTCATATTTACTCTGCATCTGCACATAGGTGCAGAAGAGACCTGTGCGCATACCTGTCCTGTCTTGATGGGGCACATTGGCCAGAATAAGAGGGAACAGCGGATCATGTTTAGGCAAAGATTTGATTCTGAGCCATCATTTACAGAGTTATAGGGAATAAAAAAGACGCCCAGATAGGTTGTGAGTTTTGCTTTGTGATAACGATCCATAGAGTTTACATTTAAAAAGAAAAACACTCTGTATCAAAATTGAGCTTTAGCTATACTTCTGACAAGTTTTTCAAAAAGACTTTTGAAAAAAGAAGGCCAAGATTCCACCTTCAAGCCAACATTGCTGACAGTATTTACATAGCATTTATGTGAATTAAGCACACTGCAAATATCACCTCCACGAACCCACAAACAGTAGGCAGATGTCAGCTTGTAATTGTGTTCCCTTCACACTCCTATGTGGTGTTCACCTGCTCTTTGGGGAATACACACTCCTGTTCAGTGCAAGAGCTCAGAGCATACACAAGCTTGATTATTTTCTATTAAAATATATGTGTAATTTAAAAATATGTCTGAAGGTCACTGTGACTTGATTTTATCCATCAGAAATCAGCACATTAGTTTATTACCCCCCAACATGACTGTCAACTAGTGATTAGACATGCAACAGTTCTTGTGAGTAGTCTCTTGGCAGATTTAAAGTATTTAAAAACTATTTCATGTTTGTCTTAGAGAAGACCTAATACAAGGATAACCTATCATTATTCAGACTAAATAATTTAATGAAGACAGTTGAATCAATTAAATAAACAATTGGAAAGAAGAACAAAAACAATATAGTGACTATTCTCCAGCCTTGGGAAAATATTTTTGTCTGTTGGTCAGTTGAAAGATCCTTACCAGTCTGTGTAGCCATGTATTATTTATACAGATCACTCATTATCGATAGCTAATGGTGTGCACATGGCCTGAATTTTACGGTTGGCTAACTATCCTGTCCCTGTAAATAGACCCCTGATTGTCAAACCACAAGTCCTGATTTTTGTATCATAAGTTGCAGGCTCTATGTGGGAGGACCTAGGTCCAACCTAGGCCGGTGGCAGTAGATGAGGACATCCCAGCAATCCATACACTGTATCCATTTTTCAAAAAATATGAAACATGACTCAAAATATTATTTTGAAGTCTAAGTTGCAATCTTTAAAATGTCTGGCTGGGGTTTCCAGGAGCTGTGCCTGGGAAAGAAGGGTGGGTGGACAGTGGTGAGGAAAGCTTGGACAGCCACAGGCTTGGACCCTTTGGCAGATCCACTTCTTTGTAAAAGAGGATTCTTTGATAACTCTACAGGTAAGTGCCACAAAAAACAAGCACAAAACAAGATGCATGAAAGCCCTTGTATACCTTTAATCTTTGTTTCTGTTGACCCACAAGTCTCTACTGCAAACATCCTTTAACCTCCTCCCATAGAACTAGGGGTCAAAAGTAGATGGTGCCCTTGGGGGAGCAGGTGTGCTAGAGTTCTGCCTCTGCTAGTTGCATGTCCCATGCATGTTACTGAGTAAACATGTACATTTATATGTAGTGCTCGGGACAGGTGGCTCAAGGGACAAGGGGAAGAAACTAGCAAGCAGCTCCCTGCAAGCCTTTCCTCTGCAGTGACAGGGCTTGGGTGGCAACTCAGAGCTGAGAGTGGCGTTAGCTGTTTTGGAGCTGTGCTGTAGCCCTTGTGAGGGCAGGCAGGGACTGTGAGTCAGGAAGGGACAATACCATCACAACAAGCCAAGAGCACTCCCAGCGTGCCAAGTGCTGATCTAAGTGCCTATCGCATACTCAGCCCTGGCTGCAAGCTACTAAAGAAGGTGTGTGCAGCCCTCTCCACTTTTGGCTCTGCATTCTTGGATTCCACCAACCATGCATTGAAAATGATTTGAAAAAACTGAGTCAGTATTGAACATGTAAAGCCTTTTTCTTATCATTATTCCCTAAACAGGATGGCATAACCTCTACTTACAAGGCACTTACATGACATTGGGTTCTATAAATGATGTAGCAATTGTATAAATTATAAAGGAGGACGTGCATGTGTTATGCACAAGTTGTGTGGCATTTACAGAAGAGACTTGGGCATCTGGGGTCATGAGTATCCTGGAGGAGGGCTGGCTGGCCCCGGGGCCTATCCGTGGCACTCTTTTCATCATCATTATTTCATACCCTCTGGGGTAAGGCGGTTGCCTGAAGTGTCTGGATGTCTGTGATAACCTTCACCCCCAGCCTCTTTCCCAGAGAAGGAGGCAAAAAGTGAGGCTTTTGTGGGCTTTTCCCCAGCTGCTCAGGGTGCGGCTTTGCTCTTTGTGTCTCTAAGCTCTGCTGAAGTGCAACACAAGCCTGGCCTTGGCATCTGAACCCTGTGAGAGGGAAGGCATGAGAAGCCAGCTACTGAGGGTTTGCACAGAGTTGCTGCTCCATGAAGAGGAAAGAGGAGAAAGATGCTCTTGAGGCAGGTGAGATAGCCTGATTTTTTTTTAAAAGGGTTACTGGTCAATACACACAGTATGCATGTATCGAAATGTCACACTGAGCTGCATAAACATGTGCAATCACTCAATTACTATATGTCAGTTAAAAATATTTTTAAAAGTTCATAGGCTGAAGCGATTTAACAGCAAAACCCAGAAGTTTCCAAATTTAGAATTTCTTTGCCTCCAGCTTTCTTGATAAGCTTTGGAATAAATTACCTTATGAATTTTCTGTTTTGTAAAGTACAACATGTTCATTGCAAAAGAATCAGCAACATAGAAGAACATTAAGAAACGAAAATTCTCTACAATCCTACTGAGAAATAAACGACTGCAAATTTCACTGTATATCACTTAGATTTTTTCTTGTGCATTTACAACCATATTCATATACATATACATACAGATTAGAGTTTTGGAGAAAATAGATCAAGTTCTACAAATCTTCATTACTGATATTTTCCCCTTTATGCAGTGTACACATTTTCCATGTCCATAGATTTTGGAATCATGGTGGTTAATTGTTACAAAATCCTTCATTATCATAATTTATGTTAAAGTTATACTATCCACTGACATTTAGGGTTTTTGTTTTATTGCTACAATAAATAAAACCGTGATGATTCAAAGTATATCTATGTGGTGCTGTATTATTTTCTTAGACTAAGTTCCTACAGATTAAATTCTTTGATAAATGAGTCCCAGTTTTACAGATTTTTAATATACAGTGTTATTTTATGTTTCTCTTCACAGCAACAGTTTTACTTTTATCGATCCAGGGAAGGGTTTATTACTCTACATTGTTACCAACAATGGATATGTACTGAATTTTTACCAATACTGTAAGTAAACTAAAAATAAGATTTGTTGTTTTAATGCATTTTCTTGCTCACCACTTTTGCAATTGGGGGGTGACTGAGGATGCCCCTTTTCCTTTTTGATTATTTTATATGTTAACATATGAGCTTGGTCATAGATATCAAAGCTATTTTCCATTTGCTGTCTTTGACTTTGTGTATAATTTTCTAACCATGTGAAGGATTTATACCTTATGCACTTACAACTTTTCTTTCAGGTTTTGTGTTTGCTCTTAAGCTCATGAAGTTCACCCCTCCCATTGAGAATATAAAAAACAATACTGGGCCCAGCGGGATGGCTCAGTGGTCTGGAGCCCCTGCTTGGGGAAGCTTGGGCAGCTTCAGGGACTGCGGTTCGATCCCCGGCACCACATGCTGCTCCAGCCCTGACCTTAGGGTGGGCTGAGACGGCCATAAAAATGAGTGAATAAACAAAGGTTCTGAAACAAGAATAAAAATAATAAATAAAAAAAAATAAAAATAAAAAACAATACTAATTTTATATCAAAGTATTTCATATACTTGATATTAATTTTTATGTAAGGCCAGTAGGCCAGGCACTTATTTTTTCTCCAAATTAAGGTATGTTTTCTGATGATTGTAAATATTTATTGCTTTCCATGGGATAAAAACATCCCAAGATGTGGTCCATTTCATGTGAGGACCAAGCCAACATTCCCGTAGCTCACAGTGGCAGAGCTGTGTGCCTCTGCTGTCCACGTGGTTCTTGTCAGACTCATCACTGCTGTCATCTTTCTCTAAGATCTGGAAACGTTTTCTTCTTTGACCAAAGTCTTGATGTTGGCTTTGGGAACTTCGTGTTCCACAGAAAAATTAAATTAAAGTGCTCTTGGCACTAGTGGAGCAATGAAGGGAGAAAAACCCTTCCTGCTGTGACTTACGCTTCCTGAATTTTGCTCTGTCCTCTCTGAAAACTGGCCTGTTTTATATGCTGTAAGATACCAGACATTGCCCTCTAAACTCTTTGTTCTCAAGTAAATTCTCTTTTATTTGGATAAAGTAACCTCAAGATTGAAAGCTATTATAAAACTTAACAAGGGAGGGATAAACAGCTTGGAGCATCAGATTTTCCATAGGCCTGGAAAAAAATCTTTTCTTTCTTTTTGGATTGGAACGTAATGAAAAACATAGAATGTGTCATATTTTCTTGTCTCTGTTTAAAATAGGACCTTGTTGATTAATTCTATTCTATATTCCATTTGCAAAAGTATATATATTTACCTCTATTTGGTATTCATTTATTCAATAGATGTTTATTGAACACACATTATATGAAAAGATGAAGCTAGCATTTAGTTTCTGCCAAGGACTGTGTTGGGTGCGTTCATGGATACTTCCTCATATAATCTTCTCCTAGCTGGAGACACATCAGGAAGCAGAGGGCCGGTGACCTGCCAGTGGGCACTTAGCAGGCGAGCACACGGCTTGGGACTCACGTCTACAGTGTCTTGCTTGGAGTCCACAGCCCTTGCTTTCTAGCAGTGACTTTTTGAAAGATTTATTATTTATTTCACTGTCATTTAATTGGTTTTTTTGTGGAAGAACAAGGCTGATGTAACATCTAGTTCTTGAATTTTTGAGGGTTCCTCTGTAACTGTATGTGGTCATTTCTATGAGTATTTCATATTTACTGGGGGAAACTGTATGTTCTTGCTGGTATAGGGTTATATATCCATTAGGTCGTTTGCAAATTTGGTTGTTCCAATCTTCTGTGTTCTTTCCTTTTGTACTTTCATTCTTTATCTTTTCTAATCCTTAGTGTTCCTTATTTATCAGAGAGTATTAAAATTATTCACAATCATTATAAAATTTGATTTTTCTCTTGTTCAATTCAGTTTATGACCAGAATCATGGAAAGATTAAGTTTGTGAACTGAGGCACCACTGCTTATGGATATATATGCTGTTGCATATAAATTCATGACTTTCATATTTTGTAGGAACAAATGAATTTTTTTTTAATAAAATGAGCAGAATACATTCATTGGAGGAAAGAAAGCCCTTGTCTGAGAGAGGGACAGAAGGGAATCCCTGAGAGATGATGCCCTGGAAACTGTTTCTTTGCAGGATTTTTATAGGGGGAAAACCATGCTGTGAGGCAGGTTTAGGGTGGTGGAGAACGTGGGAAATTGCTTAGGTGGGCATGAGGCGGGATAAAACTATGGTCAACCAATGAGATTACAAGCACCATTGCTCAGGTAAAATTGATTAAATCCAGTACCAAATGGGGAAGCAAGTGACACTGCAAATGGATATGATTACAGGACAGGGTCTCTTCCTGCTGGGGGTTGGGTTAGTGACTCATTTAGGCTCTTTAAGGCAATTGATACCTATTTAGAATATCAATCCTTGGTGTCCATCCCTAGGGAAATATGTGCTGGCATTGGTTTATTCTTTTGTCTTGAGGTCTGGCCAACAGTGTATTTTCTAGCCACAAATGAAACTATTCGATATTCCTCTCCAAGCTTCCCCTTAGTTTCTACTCATCTAATCAAATACTGACACAATGACTTTGGTTTGGCTTGATTTTTGCCTTTTGTATATTTATTTTCCCATCCTTTCGTGTTGTGTCTTTTGGCGTGATTTGGCATAGGTATGCTTTTTGTAACCAGTACAAGTTTTTAAGATTAACGCATTCAGACAAATATTTTCATTTTATAAATTTGTTTACGTATCTTGGATGGAAGCAATTGATACAGTTTGCTTAGAATTTCTTTCAAATGAGGAGCTGAAGGCCTACTAGGACTAGAAGTGTCTTGATGAATATTAGTTTTCTAAGTGGAATTTCTCTCCTCTTGGAATATAAACCATTTTCAGTAGATTATTGTTCTGACTACAGATTTTTATCACTTAAATTCAAGTATTCTTCTTGAGGATAGACCTATTTTTGTCTTCTACTGTGGTGTTTCCCATTTTTTTTTTTTTTTTTTACTTTGTCTCTTTCGCTTCCTTCTTCTCTCCCTTCAGGAAAATGAATCAATAAACTTTGCTGTATTTATTTTCAGCCCTCTGTTGGTCTACAGCCTACAAGATTATATTTCTCATTTTCAGTGGATACCTTTAGCATTTAAAAAAATCTTTTATTTATTTGGTATAGGATCTCGCTACTCAGATTATACTCATAATGGTCTTCCTGTCTCAGTCTCCCCAGCACTGGGATTATGGGGGTGTGCCACCACACCCAGTATTGGGGCTGGCATGGCATCAGTAAGGTTTTGGGCCAACACAACATTTGATACATACCAGGGATTGAACCCAAGTCCTTGCACTTACTAGGCAAGCACTTAGACTGCTGAGCTATCTCTCAGCCTTACCTTTAGTGTTTTAATGTACATATTTAGCTATACAGTTTGTTAACAATATGGCCCATCTGCCACATGTCTATCCCTTTTGTTTGTTTTTTGAGACACGGTCTCACTATGTAGTTCAGACAGACTGGCGTTGAACTCACTCTGTGGCCCAGGCTGTCCCCACACTTGCAGCAATTCTCTTGCCTCAGACTCCCAGGTGCCGGGATTATAGGCATATGCCTTCACACTCAGCTATATATGTATATCCTTCTCCTAGAGGTGATGTGAACCTTCCTAGGCTGGAGCAATTCATTCACTGTCGCTCTGGTTTGTCAGTTTGTGTAGTGTGTGATTCTAACTCTTGTGCTGTCTGCCTGTCTTTACATCCATGTCTGTGGATCCAGCCCTTGATTTATCTCTCAGTTGATTTATTCACTTTTCACTCTTCTGCCTGCCTTTCTCCAGTTCTGCCTGTAGTTTGTACTTCTCATTTGTTTCTGTCCCACAGACTTGCTTGCTTTGTGTTGGAACCTGGCTAGGACTCCTTACTTTTGCCTTTATAACCAGTCACTGTTGTATGCTCAGAGGGCAGAAGTCCAGCAGAACTTGAAATGACAGAGCTCTACTGGATGAAATTCTCTCGAATCATTTAGAAAATATCTTTAGGAGTACTGATGGAAAAATTCAAGTATTTTAGTTTTGTTGGTTGTTTAGGCAGAATGATAAAAATATAGTGTATGTTTAAATGAAAAATAAAATAATTATTATAGTAGAAGAGACATGGTCATGAATCTCCCTTAAAATACTCTTCCTCATTCTGAACACACTGGAAACCCTCTTTTGTGAGTGTCTTTTCATGGCTATCTTGATGTTCTGAGTTTAAAAAATTTCATGAAAATTTCTGTCAAATAAAGCTGTCATTACATGTCCTCACCCATGTTATTTACTGACTATAGCACTAGGAAGCTCCTAACTCTTATCCAAAATCAAAATGACTATGAAAGGTAAACTTTTTGAACCAATTCAGGACTATAGGGCATCCATGACACACTAAAGAGAAAAGAATAGTAGGACAAATGTGTTTGAAGCAAGGGCAAGTATCTTGAGGAGAATGAATGACAATATGTTTTTATTGTAATAAGCTTTACAAAAATTTAAACATTCACTATACAGTTTGATTACACCTTATATGTAGTTATGCATCACTCAACAATGGTCTGCATTTGGAAAACAAGTCACTAAGTGATTTTGACATTGTGCAAACATTATAGAGTGCACTTATTCTGAGCATGCCACTCTAAGTAGTAGCGGACCACTCAAAGACAGTCATGAAGTTACCAGACAACACAATCATCTGTATACGACTGTCCTTGACAAAAGGTTATATGGTAGGTGACTGTTCCAATGACTACAAGTTCTATCACTCTTTACTATATCTCATCTTCTACTTGTAAATGATGACACTTTTTATCAGGGCAGTTCCGAAGACAGAATATGCCTTGGTAAAAATGACAAGGTTCCTGGGGGCTACAGTCCCACAGTTTGCAAAGGGAGACAGATGCATTTCAGAGCCTGTTCACCCCTTTGTGCATATGTTTTTTGTGCAGCACGTAAGACTAAAACACACACATGTTCTTGCAACCTTGCTGAGTGAATTGTTAAGGATCACTAATAGTTGATGCATATACATAATTACTGTGTTGCTGAATTTCACCAGTGGTACTTGTAGCTGTTTCCAACACAACTCTTGTCAAGTTACTATTCATTTCATATCACTGAGAATGGAGTTGGGAAAATATAACTGTCTCTGATACATCATTAGATTACTTAGTACAAATATCTTTCAAAATATGAACTGATGGTCTTATCTTACTTATAGTTGAGAATTCTAAGACTGAATTTTCAAAGTTCATAAAGCAATCATTATGAAAAAAATTCTAGCAAATAAATAATGATCACAAACTTGACATCTTGGGCATGAGTATTGAACAGATACTAGATAACTAATAGCTGGGCAAGAGAGAAGAGCTTGGGGCCCAGTAGATAGCTCAGTGGAATAAGTGGCTGCCTGGCAAGCACAAGTTTCTGAGTTTAATCCCTGGTACCACCAAAGTAAATAAATAAATAAAATAAAAAATAAGGGGCTGGGAAGATAGCTCAGTAGAATAAGTACCTGCTCGGCAAGCACAGAGTTCTGAGTTCAATCCCCAGTCCTGCAAAAGAAAAAAAAAATGAAGAGAGAAGGCCTCATGGCAGGTGACAAAATCTATTTGAAAGTCATTTTATGTACACATATAGAGATGAAAAACTCCAGGGATATTATTTTGAAAAGGGTATCTAATTTATATTTAGAAAACTATAAATGGCTTTCAAAAATATTACCATGGTCACTTGCATGTTTTATATTTTCCAATATGCAATGACATTTTCCCATTGGAATTTTGATTATCTTTGCTACTGGAATGTGTTATTTTATTTTATTTTGTGGAACCGGGGATCGAACTGAGGAACTTTGCACTTGCCAGGCAGGCACTTGTGCCCCTGAGCTATCTCCCTGGCCCCCTGAGTGTGTTATTAGTTTGTCAAAAATAGTTCTGCTAGCCAAGGGCTTGCATTTTATCTATTTTGTATCACATTCAGTCTTGTAATCTAGTATACATTGGACCTCATAGCTGGGCTGCCTGAACACTGTATTACTTTCATAGTTGTGATGGAAAGGCATAGCTTTTGCCTTCTTCGTTTCACTTGAGAATGTCATAACATTTTCCTGAATGTTTTTTTTTTTTTTTTTTTTTTTCCTGGAACCGGGGATCAAACTCAGGACCTTGCAGTTGCAGTTGCAAGGCAGGCAATTGTGCCCCTGAGCTATCTCCTCGGCCCCTCCTGAATGTTAAATTGTGTTGTTGACAGTATTCTGTGTTACACATAGAAGTGGCAGGCTGGACACACAGCATTATGTTTTACCTAGTAGTATCTGAAATAAACTTAGAGAAAAATGAATGTAAAATTCTTCCTTTAGGAAAGTTTTATTCTTTACATATGGAAGGTGATAGGTAACTGGTAGACATAAATTTAACTAAATATATTTGTGAACCTATCTTACAATTTTATCTTGAGTATGTTTAATTCTGTTTTAAATTTCCCTTCTCCTGTCCTTTTCTTAGTGGATTTCCACAGCAATTTCCCCTGGAATGATTAATTTTTTCCCTATCTTACAATCAATGTTCCATATTGAATTATGCTAAAATACAGAATTTGCCTTCAAGAAAAAGCAAACCAATTCCCTAGCACCAATGTTTTGTTTAGTTTTCACTCTTAACACGTGATAAATATTTTCAACAATTCTAAAAGCTATGCTTCATAGAATACTGGAATATACATCCAAATCTAATTCAACATTAGAACAAACATCAGATTTTAAACCAAAAATCTAAGGCCATGGTGATCCACAGTTTACAATTTAGAGTACTTCTAAAGCAATTTATAATACTTCTTTACCCACTTAAGTCATTAGGTAATTTTTTTTTTTTTAAGGCCAGCTCAGCCCCTGCTCTGGGGGTGGGGCTGGCATAGCATGTGGTGCCAGGGATCCAACTGCAGTTCATGCACTTGCTTAAGCTTTCCTAAGCAGGTGCTTTAGACCTCTGAATGATCTTGCTAGCCCAGTATGTAGTTAAAAAACAAAAAACAAAAAACAAAAACAAAAAAACTACCAAAGGCCCCCAATTAGTAAATCTTATTTAACTCAGTGTTTACTAAATAGTTTGTGAAGAAAAATTTTGTTCTCACCATATCTGCAAAATCCTTTGAAAACTGGTGTAATATTAACTTGAGAAATTGACTAAATTCATAAAGATTTGTAGCTTTTATAATATAGTCATGATGAGAAAGTGTAGCATTTTTACATAGTTTAATCAAAATACCTAAAGTGCTTCCTAAGATTCAACGAAACTGCTCTTGGATTCGTCTGTGAATACTTTGATACATATAATTGGACATGAATATTATTGTGCTACACGGAAGAGAACTTGAGGTCACTTTTGTTTCTTATAAGCACTTTATGTATACATCAGAGGAGAAAGTTTTCAATATATTTATTTCACAATTAATGAAAATTATGGAATCTGGTTGAAAAGTCCTATCTTTATGACTCTTTCTT
>PVJA010030151.1:0-26052 GCA_004027025.1 Myocastor coypus | reverse complement strand
AAAAAAAAAAAAAAAAAAGAATGTTTTGTTATACAGGTCTTGCTTCGACTTGCCCTTGACCACACAGCAAGAAAAAAAAAATGTTTAATTACAATGCATGAAACGCAGAGCTAGATTGGTGAGATGAGCTTTAGGAGGCTTAGATTCAATAGCCTCCAACATCACAAGCTTCACTGGTGGCCCACTGCAATTGCAGAACATTTGACTGTGTATGTATCTGCTCCCTCTTAGTCCAAAGAGAAATATATTCTTTTCCTTTTTTTTTTTTCTAAGCAACATCAATAGGGAGGTGGGTCATGCCCACACACTATACTCTGTAGAATGACTGTGAGGACAATATGCAATATGTCAACTTTCAAAGAAAAGAAAGGCGGGGGGGGGGGTGGAAGGAATGTTGATTTAGAAGGGTAAATGTGTAATTGTTTGATCAATCTTATATACCTATATGTATTAATCTAAACTGATCTGACGATGAAAATATGTAATATAACCATTGTTAAATTTAAACAATATAAAAAATCTAAAAAAAAATTGATCTGTGAATGAATAGTGGTAATGATTATTCAAGAATGTGAATGAACAATATTTGATACTACTGAACTGTACACCCCAAACTAGTTTAGATGGTAAATTTCATGCTAGGAGTATTTTACCACAACAAAACATTTGGGAGAAAAGTGAGAATGTGAATATCTGGGACTCATTTGTAGGATATCAAACCTTAGACTTGAAGGAACTGCTGGAAGTAAGACAGTATTAGATATCCACAGGGCTCTCATTCCTAGCTCAAGAAAACGATTGTTTTGCATCCTAGGTATCCAGAACAGGATATTAAAAGCTGAGAGAATCCAATCGCTCTCCTTAGAATTGATAGATTTCATGAAAGTGGCTAGGTTAATATTAGAACAAAAACAGCAGTATATCACAAATGTCCAAATGTGGAATGATGGTGAGACACCCTCAACTACAAGATAAAACTTCAAAAACATCACTATCAAGTGGATGTTTGTACCCTCCAAAGATGCATATATTAAGACCTAAGCCTTAGTGTGCTCATGTTTGGCGGTGGGTCTTTAGGTGGTGATATGGTCTTGAGGGAGTAATGCCCTTATAAATGAGACTCAACTGAGGTCCTTTGATCCAACTACCATGGGAGAACTCTGCTAGAGGATAATCATATTTGGATCAGGATAACCAAGTATCTGTCCTTACCAGATAACAAATCTGCTTCTGTCTTGTTCTGCAACTTCTACCTTTCAGAACTGTGAGAGATAAATTTCTGTTGTTTATAAACCACCCAGTTTGATATAGCCTCCTGAACAGACTGAGACAAACAACCTGTAGAAATTTATGAGTCAGACAAGAGATGGGCTTATAGGGATTCACCAGAGAGGGAGCTCCGTGTCTGACAGCTATTACATCTTCTTGCAGAGATGGTATGCACACAAATCATCCCCCATCACAAAAGGTAAGACATGACATACACCATAAGGAATGCAGAAGTTGAATACTATGAAAACACCTAGTAGAAGAAAACTGCTTCGACATGAGATCTGCTATAGCTAGTGTTTTGCAGGATATAATCACCTACAGATTTAAGAGGAGCAGTGGTACAAGTTATAAATGTCGTGGTATATTGATTAAAGTATTTATTGACTGCAACTAACTCAGGGACTTACCCAAGTGTTACACTCAAATGTCACTACACAGGACCTCAAGCATTGTTAATTCTTCCAATATGTACAAAATCATTTGTTATGCATGCTCTTAGGTCCACTTAAATTCAGAAGTTTCTGTTCACTGTCTACATGGGCATGTCCAGAGTGCTGAAGGAGAATTTCAGCAGGGTCAGAAGATTCATTCATACATAGAACCTTCCTTTTTTACAAAAGTCTATCTAAAATCTTTTGATCTCAAAGGAAAGACCCAGTCCAACCTTGGTCTTCTACTTCTACCGTCTAAAGTATATGTTAATCTGCTAGGTAGAACTCCTGAAACTCAGAAGGCAGATGTACTTTTTCCCAAGAAAAGTTAGGTTTTACTGGCCTTCATGAGACCAATACTGTAACCATGATAGTTTTTAAATACATGGAAGCTCAGGATGTTAACAAGTGTGTATGCTCTTTATTGATCATACTATAGTAGTGCTTTGTTTAATGACCTGAAAATAAAGTCCAGGCCAGAAGAAATCCAACACTGACATAAGCCTTCCCCAGAGTTTCTTGTCTCAGTGAGTGTTATCGCAGTCCACCTGCACATTCAAAAAAACAAAAATCTGTGAATAATCGTTCATTGCTATCTCTGTTCACCTACATCTACTTACCTGCTATATCCCTGTTGTCTCTGCCTTCCTTATATTTCTCAATTCTCCTTTCTCCTTTTTTCATTTCTATTACACTACTTCATGGTTATAGCTCAATGAGCCTGCTCTGACGATTTCCATCTTCCCACATTCACTCCGACCACTTTAAGTGGTCCATCACATTCCAGATGATGCTATAAATTTAGGAAAACCAAGAAAGAAATAGTATCAACTGAAGTCCCACAGTGAGATTAGGCTGCAGGGGGAGCTCTGGTAACAATGTAGTAATCGCACCCTAATGAAACAAACTGGAATATTTATATTCCCACTCCACATAATTTTTGGTCAAGGCTACCCTGCTGAATCCTGGAACCATTTCCTGCTCTCTAGCTGACCAGGACAAGTGGGCTCCAGGTGTTTAGAGCAGCCCTCTGACTGGTGGGTACAGGTACTGCATGGTGGAACTGAAAGAACGCCTGGAGCAGGTGTGCATGAAAAAGAGAGGCATCCATAGGACCTGCGGGGGCAGTAACAGTGTCTGCAACAAAATCTTATGAAAATGTTCAAGATTATACTTGATCGTTTGAATAAGCCACAATGTAAATGCCTTGGTACAGTTTGCAGAGCCACTAATCTGCTCTGAAATGATCCCCACCAATTTTAGCTCCCACCAGAATTCGTGTTATTTGTTTATTCTTGTCTTCCTCTGACTCTGGTTCTTAGCCTAGCCTAGCGGTGCCTCCCTCTTGGAATGTAGACCTCTCTGCCCTTGGCTTCTCTAATCCACTCCTCTAGATTCTTCACAGCCTTCTTTGCTGGATGCTCTTCGTTTTCCACAAATCTAAATGTTAAAGATTAGTCTGAAGCCTTTCTGATTTTCACATTTTCTTTCTTCATTTCACCTATTCCCACAACTTTTAATACCCTAGTGCTATCGTTTCCTCATTTTAAATCTCCAAGCAAGCATAAGCCTCATCTAGTCAACTGCTTACTTGGCATCTTCAGTTGAATATTTTTTTTTAACCATCTCAATTTGAAAGTACCAAGATTAGAACTTCCACCAGTCTGCTCATCCTATATTTTGCTTCCAGATGGTCAACATGGTCCCTGGGACTCTGCCTGACTGTTTTTTAAGTTCCTGTGTCCAACCCCATAGCATTCCATGTGGGCTACACTTCCAAAATAGCATGGATCGATCCACTTCTTCCTATTTCCACAGCTAACCCTGGACTTTCAGGAGGGTAAATACTCATCCTCCAGTTTGTCTTCCTGAATCTTCTGCTGTACCTTTAAAAATCAATTTTAAGGATAAGTGCGAGTTCAAGACCAGCCTGGGCCACAAAAGTGAGCTCAAGGCCAATCTGAACTTCATAGCGAGACTCTGTCTCAAAAAGACAAAAAAAAAAATCAATTTTAACATAGTAGAATGATTATTTAAAATTAATTTCTGACACTACCCATTGAAACCTTACTGAATTTCCTTGGCATTTTAAATCTTGCCACTGTCCTGATTAAAACAAATGGCTTCCTATGGCATTTAAAATTAAACATTACAATGACCTATACTGGTTGACCTCTGCATGTATGAACTTAAGTTCACATTTCCTCTATTCATTTAGTGCTACCACACAGGGCTCCAATACTTTCTAGATCTCACTGTACACTGAGACTGGAACATCCATAATCCTGGCTCTTCACAGGACTGATTCTTTCTCAACCTTTCAGACCTCAGTCTTAAATGTAATCACCATGAAAAATAAGCTTGCTTTATCACTCTGCTATTCCTTAACCCATTATTGCTATAGACCTATTTCTCCTCATGATTTTGGCACAGTTGAACCTATAGTTTCCCTCATTTGTTAACTGTTTGTAATATCTTCTCTATTAAAAGATATGCTGCTTGAAGACACGTGTTATGTCTTGTTCACCGCCACATCTCCAGGGCCCAGTGGAATCTGGCTCATGTGAGATGCGGAATAAAAGCTTCATGAAACACAGACCTGCTACAGCTTATTCTACTTTTCCTCCGTACTGGTTGACTAGTTGAGGTCATTTAAAGTATCAGCACACTCTTTAAGAGACCTGAATATATCTCAGTTATGGAGAGCAAACAAAACTGCAATAGGGGGAAAAGCATGTTGAATTGTTCAGCCGAACAAGGTTAAACTATGTGACAGACCATCCCCAGGTTGAATTGAGCTGGCAACTGAAACCAGGTGTTGTTGAACACGCCTATAATCCTAGCACTGGGGAGGCTGCAAAACAGGAGTCTCGAGCTACAAAGTGAGATTCTGTACCAAATCCTAAAATAAAATTAAAAATTTGAGCAAATCTAGTCAGAATCCGCTAAACCACTTCTTGTCAGGAGTAGGCTTCTGCATTCAATATATCTTTAGAGATTTCACTGAATTATTGGCCAGTTGGAGGGATGAATGGAAAAGAATAGACCCAGAAATAAATGTAGATGAGATTACATCTCTAACGGCCCATAGTCGTATAGTGCTGTGGGGTCTGGCCTATTGGGGTTCTGATTCTATCAGCCTGCATTGAATACTAATATAAATAAAGAGTTCAGGTTTTCAATAAAATAAAGAAAAAACTATGTGACAGAAAGCTTGACAGAATGACAAGACTACACCAGTTCTTTCCAGAGTCGTAGTGTTTCTATTATACATAGATGGCAATGCAGATGATTTGACTGTGACATTTATAAGCTGTTTTATGTTGGGCCTTCTTACCTGTCTTTTTTAATGTGTAGTAAATCCAAGGAGACTAGCCTCTGGCAGTCATTGCTTGAAGCTAGGCAATAGTGCTTGATTTTTTTTCTCCTTCTTTTGAAGAATTTAATTATAGAAACTTAAAAGAAGACCCAATTTGGATAGTTGGTTGTGGGCCTAATTTCTATATTATTCAGTTATGCTAAACGGATGTGCTAAATGTGTGAATACTGCAAGAGGATGCAGCTGACACTCTCATTGCTAGAAATTTCTTTCCTTTATAGAATGTATAGTTTATCATCTTTGTCAATGCTAATTGAGCTTAACAAACTCACACTATCAATGCTATCATTCAATAAAATATGGCTTCCTCCAAATACCTTTTACTTGTCATTTGTCATTTGACATTTAACATAATACATACTCATTTTAGAAAAATTGTGAGGGACAGAAAAAATCTTAAAAACAGGAAGCTAATCATTAACCAAAAAATTTTACCTAGAAATAACTCATTTAGTTGCACTTTGTCACATGCCATATTGGTCATTTTTGCCTGTTGTTAAGAGAAAAGACCTGAGCCTACAACTTAAGGGAGATAAAGTTGCTTTTAGCTCACAGTTTGAAAGCTTTCAGTTATGCTTAAGGGCTACAACACATAAAGATTATGTTGGAAGAGCATGATGGATGGTATGGTTTATGTCTAGTTGTCCCCCCAAAGCCTCATGCAATCATGGGCAGGGGCTTCTCTTGAATGATGATCCACTGGGATTACGTGTTTTTCTATGTCTGAGTACTGCTGAGACTATGGGTGTGGCCTGAGGCAGATAGACTAAGGCAGAGAACCTGATGTAATTTAAAGAGAGACAGAGAGACAGACTTGCACTGTTGCTCAACTTCCCTGACTGGTTGGCTGCCTTTGTCACCATATTGCTGTTCCACTACCATGAACTGCTGCTCTCTGCCTTGGACTCAGCCTAGTATGAACTGAAACCTCCAGTAACTGTGAGCTAAATAAACCTTTCCTTCCTTCATTTTAAGTGTTAGGTATTTGTTCCAGCAATGAGTAAAAAGTAACTAAGACAGTGAAGCAAAGGTGCTCAATTCAGGGCAGTTAGGGAACAGCGCTCGGAGGAAGAGCCAGAGGGGCAGGGACCTGGGGCCAGATACATCCCCAAGGTCAGGGGATGTTTTATATCAATAGCATATTGATATATATCAGACAAAGTTCATAGGTCTGTGCGACTTGTATTACAGAGGGTTGATAACACAAACAAGATAAGACATTCTGGCTAGTCATGACAGCTACCAAGAACACAAAGCAGTGTTCCTAAAGAGTGAGAATGAGAGCTGAGCTGGCTGCTTCAGAGCAGGCCTTCTTATGAAGACAATGTCCCACCTCAGACCTAAAGCACAGAGAGCAGTCAGTTATAGGAGGGTATGAAGAGGATTCCAAGCACAAGGAACAGCAAGGCAGGAAGAGGCTGTACCTATTAAATGCCATTAAATGGATATGGATAAAGCTAGAGAATAAAAAGGCAGAGGTTTCCATCATTATGTCCTTTAACCAGTTTTGTTCATATATCTATCTGTTTATGATACATTTGATGTAGACAATTTAAAGATTTAGATTGTCAAGTAATTTTGGAGTGTGTGTGTGTGTGTTCCACCGGCTAGAAAATCGTTTACCTAACCTTCAATGAGAAAAAAAAATCATTTACATTATAAGCAACCATTTCTGTTATGTCAACACTTTGGTTGGTTATTATAGCATTTGGCAAGGATTTAAGTAGATACTTTTTTCCTAAGTAAATATAATGTTTTCCTAAATAAACATAATATTACTGAGCACAGGTTGCTAGTAATCCTTTCTTTTCTGCTGCTTTTATGGCAGAGTCACACAGTCAACCCTAGTTATCTTCAGGAAATTGACTCCAGGACTGCCTACAGGGACCAAACCCCACAGAAACTAAAGCTCCTTATGCAGAATATCATAGTGTTTGCACTTAACCTACACACATCCTGCATATACTTTAAATTACCTCTGGATTATTACTCTTGTCACAGTGTAAGTGCTGTGTAAATAATTGTTATGCTGTTATTTAGGCAATAAGAACAAAGAAGTGTTCATCTGCAACAGAAAATAGCACCCCCAGCCAGTCTACTTCAGTTTCTCAGTGCCCAGGTAATAGGTACCATTGCAGTTCCAGTTGTTTCTGGTTACTAGAAATGGCCAGTCACTGTGATGCATAGTTGGTCACTGTGACATGTATTTTAAGAACCAATCCTCAACTGAAAAGCCACTCTGCCTCTGTACTTCCTGCCTGCTTATCCTGTGTAAGCCCCGACCACCAGAGATCAGGGCTTTGGATATGATTTTGGTATTTTGGATATGATTCTAATCAGTGACCATCAACATTAAATAAATCTGCCTCCAAATTATCAGTGCCATTTCAATGCTTCTGATTGCTATTGTACATCCAGCACAGAAGAATATTTCTTAAAAATAGTTTCCATCTGTAACTAATTGAATCAGTAGAGATAGAGTCAGGGGATACAGGCAGCCAAGTATATGTATTATGTTGAAAGCTTAGGAAGAGAGGAGTGAGGTGAGCCAAGTGAACCAGACAGTCTGTCAAGACATTTATTCAGACCATAGCTTGAAGGATTACTTGATCAGAGTTGGAAAGGGTGAGTGACCAGCTGGAAAGCTCCAGACAAAAGAGCTTAAATGAAGATCATAACACTGAGACTGGAAGACAAGTCATTGATTAAAATACTAAAAACATTGGCAAGCAGGCTCGTCAAGTAATTAGATGTATGGCTGGGGGTGGGGAGACAAAGAAAAAGATAATTCTGAATACAGTCCATTTTATAAAGGTTCTATATCTTGACTGATGTTACTTATTCAAACTCAAATTCCCACTCTTACTCTTTTATTATAAATTAAAGTTAAATATCAGAACTAGGAAAAATCAACTATTGTTTCTTCCTACCACTGGGGGAAAAAAAAAATACCAGAGTCTAATTTCAAATTGTATTGCACATTCATTTTAAAGTTTTAATCCTATATGTCGTTCACAACTTTATCTGAATTTATGCCCAAGGACTGAGTTTTATTTGTTCAAGCTTCAATTCTCTAAATTTCACTCCTGCTTCTTTTTCCTTCAGGGTAAATGACACAGCATCCTTCTCTCCCACTCTTATGTAATCTTACCAATAATTTGAATTCAGTTAACTCTCACAGTTATGATAAATTCTAAGATGGTTCGCTAATACTTAGCTATATGTAATCATTCAAGTAACTTGATCCTAGCCTTTCTTGGTCTCCAAATTAATATTCATAGTTCTTTAATGATTATCTCTCCACAGAAACCTTTCCAACTCAATCATTTAAATAAAAACGTTCTCCCTACAGTGTTTTTCTGGTTGATTTTAGACGTAGCAGACACTATCTATCAAATCTTTTGCCAAAATACTTTTTAAACAGTGAGAATTATAAAAAGACTTGAGTAAAAATATAAAAATGTGGATTTCCATCTACTTCTAGCTATGTCTTTGTAAAGGTTGTGAAATTGTTTGTCATGTTTACCATAAAATTTATCCATTAATATACTATATTATATTTGTTATTATATTATAATAATATTATTATTGGTACTATTTTATTTAATGTATTTGGTACAAAATCACACTACACAGCTCAGACTTGTAGTTTTCAACCTCTCCAGTACTGGGATTACAGAAATGTATTACCGTGCCCAAACTCTGGCTCAGTGCATCTAGGGGCGGGGCCAGCATGGCCTGTGGTGCCAGGGATGGAATCCCAATCCCTGTACTTGCCTAAACAGGTGCCTAGTCCTCTGAGCTATCTCACTGGCCCCATAAAAATATTTTTTAAGAGAAAAAGCAAATTACACTTGCCAGAGAATGACTATTCAATACATTTGAGGTTTTCATTTGATGAAAAAGTTCTAGAATTAAATAATCATGACTTTCTGCACATAAGTATACTTTAATGCATTAACTTTGAATTTTAAATTATAAAAATGATAAATTATAAATATATTTTGCTATAATTTTTGAAAGTAATAAGGTTAAATAGATTTTGAAATGAGTTCTCTATAAATGTCCCTGGGAGGGCTATCTCACATTACATTATGAACTGCATGGTTGGCCATGTTTCCCTTTAACTCTGACCTACAGAAGATTCAACCCAACTGTAAGCCTTCCTTGGAAACTACACCAGGTCTCATGGCTTGTCTGCTTGAACTGAGGTGATTCAAGGTTCTTTTGTACTTATTGTTATTTTTTGTTTTTCTCTCATTTTTAGTTCCCATTTTCAATTTATTTTATGATCCTACTTTATATGCATGTTTTAAGATATCATAAATCATATTTAAGAATCTGACAGAGTACAACATAAATATCAAAATATGAACAGATACAGATATAGTGTTGCTAATTTTGTCTCTTATGTGGTTTCTTTTCTTACTATAAACTCCAAATAGTCCTTACATTGAGATCTCCAAGAATTCCTATTACACTTGACACACATTTTTATTAACTATCAAACTTCCTCATAGTGAACATATATTTTTTTACTGACTTTATTCGTATATAGTGTTTTCCATTGTTACTGGAACTCAACTATCAAGTAAAAATGCATTACAAATTAATGGATACTAATGAAATAGCAACCTGATAAACAACCTCTGTTGGGAAACAAATCACACACACCCTCTGTCAGGTTTTCATAGCTTTCTATGATTGCAAGAAAAAAATAAGATCAGCAATGTGTTGTTATCCAAAGTGCAAAACAAAAGCCACACCTTAGAGAAAAAAATAGAAAATTATGACATGCATTCATCTTTGTGAAAAATAAAAACATATGAATAATTCCTCAGAACATCACCATAAGCTTTTATTTTTAGGGATTGGGAATTTCTTATACAATACAAACTGGTTATACTAGTGGAAATTATTAGAAAATCAAATTTCTGTGTTCGCAACAATATATGTGCACTCCTATCTATAGCAGCATAATTTGTCAAGCTAAATCATAGAATAACTTAAATGCTCTTTGTCTGAGGCATGTTAAAAAGAGATATGGTTTTTTTGAACAATGTAGTAATACTCAGCTATAACAAAGATAAACTCAAAGCTTTCATAGGTAAACAGATGCAACTAGAGACCACCTAAGTGGAATGAAGTAGACCCACATGTACAAGCGTCTGATTGTCTCCCTCGTGTAAGAACCTGAAGGAGTAAATAAAATCTGAAAGATACAATAAATGTTTTGTTGGGGTTTTTTGTTTTATTGTTTTGTTTTGTTTTGTTTTGTTTTGTTTTATGTATTTGGCACAAGGTCTCACTATACAGGTTGAACTCACAGTGATCCTCCTGTTTTCAGCCTCCCCAACACTGGAATTTCCATTATACACCACCACACCCCATCTCAGTGGCTGGCTCAGCATACTTGGGGCGAGAGTCAATGCACATTTGGTGCCACAGATGAACCCCTAGTCTCTGCGCTTGCCTAAAGGATGCTGAGCTGTCTTGCCAGCCCTTACAATAGGTATTGTGGATGGGAGAGAAATTTATCTAAAGGAAAGAATGATTGGGATGAGAAAAAAGAAAGAAAGGGAGGAATAGAAAGAAAACAAACATGTATATACACAGGTTAGCTAATATGATTGTATGATTAATTTCTATTGGCTTATTGAAGGGAACAGTTAATGCTTAAATTTATTTTGTTTTGTTTTGTTTTGTCTTTTTGAGACAGGGTCTCGCTGTGCAGTTCAGGCTGGCCTTGAGTTCACTTTTGAAGCCCAGGCTGGTCTCAAACTCACATCGATTCTCCTAACTCAGCCTCCCAAGAGCTGGGATTACAGGTGTGAAACACCACACCCAGACCCAATGCTTAAAATTTTTATTTTGGCCAATTCTATGTACCTACATCCAGCAATCTGAGCAAATACTTTGAAGACAACAATGTGCAATATAACAACCATTGTTGAATTCCTAACATCTTCTTTTAAAAATTCTGTATCATTTCAGATTTTTAAAAATATTTTTTCTTTAAAATAAAACACTGTTTGATCTGAAATAAATTGTCAAATAAATGGACATTTGTAATACGTCTTAGAGAATAGATGGGCCATCAAAGTTATACTGTTGACTAATGTGGGAACAATATGAATGAATTTATAATCTATTTATTTAACAAATATTTGAGTCATTCATGCTGAACATTGTACTATGCCCCAAGATAAAAAATAGTTGGAATAGATGCTTCCTCCTCAATCAAGGAAGATAGAAAAGCAGAAAATTAAAACATAGATATTATATTATGCTAGTGCATACAATCTGGGAATTTTTTTAATGTATTTAGTACATAGTCTACAGGCTGTCACTACACACATCAGATTCATAGTGACCCTCCTGTTTTCAGCCACCTAAGCGCTGGGATTATAGGCATGCGCCACCACACCCAATCTCAGTCTCCCTCTCAATGTGCCTGGGAACAGGGCCCGTGTGGCACACGAGGGTAGTTAAGTTTTTAGAGAAAGCGTCATCCACACTGAGATTTGAGCCATATACAGGAAAAGATCAGTTTTCACAGAAAGAGTCAACTAGATGCAAAGAGACTTTTCCAAAGTGATGCAGACTTCCAAAAGCCATGGCACAAGAGAGAAGAATACGTCACACTTTGGGGACACATGATTCCACCACACCACACCTGAGAGGGTAGCATAGCAAGTGGCTACAGAGATGGCTGGAGAAGGAAGCAGGAGGCATTTGGATGAGTTGCAGATCATTAATAACCAGACTTTATTTGAAAAACCTGAGGACCACTGCAGATTTTAAAGCAAGAGAAGGACATGTTTAAATTTTTATTTTAGTAATATGGAATTAGAAGACTATTGGAGCAGGATAGGTATAACTGATAAAGGCCTAAACTACTGTTACCCCCATATTTTCTCATGCACACACATCTATTTGAGCTATGCATCTTTGTTTTGTGTTCACTTATTTATGTATAAAGTACTAATCTGTATCATTATATTAAGTGAAAGTAATAAATGAAATGAGATAAAGCTAATAAAAGTTCTAATACTGTCTTCCTCCCTCCCCAAAGGCTAAGTTGCATACATACCTGAGTGTGCATGCTGTACTCTACAGGGCACTGGCTTAGATTAAGAAACTAGGGGTGTGGTACAGAAATATGAACAAATCAGAGAGAAAAAGAGAAGACACAGAAGTTACAGGGCTTAACTGATTAAACATAGAAGAAGAGACAAAACAAGTCAAGAAACAGGTGGGGCTCCTGTTCTGTTCAGTCAGTGTTATACATCAGGTTATGGCACACTAATCGAAAAACAGTTTAGATGGAAACAGTTAAAGTACCTTCACACAAATCAAACTGAGATAAAGATGTGCAGTAAATACCAGTATAAGCAAGTATGAAGAATTTATCACACAGTGTCTTACAGAGATAGAAAAGTCAATTTATTTTTCTAGCTAAACCCACAAGTCAGATAAATATTTCATTAACAATTAAAATTTGGAAATTCCCTTCTTCCTAAATACTCAGTGATTTTTGTCTATTTAGGGCTATATAATTAGGAAATACACACACACACACACACACACACACACACACACAACTTTCCCATATGAAGATATTAGTTTTCAGGAATCTTGGCCTTCGGGTTAAACATAATATTAATCTACTCTGTCAGAGCTTAGTAGTGGGTACCATTAGGTAAAACAGCTGCAACATCATATTACTGGGATTTTTTTAGCAACTTATGTTTGGGACCAAGAATCGAGCTTGCAACTTGACACTTGCCAGGTAGGCACTGTGCCCCTGAGCTATAGTCCCAGCCTATTATATGACTGCTAAATGAAGTTTTTGTAGCTTTTCTAGACTTCAAGTTTGTATGCTTCACAGCAATACATGTAAGAACAAGAATTTCAATTCTAACATAAAATTTAGAATTTAATAACTTTAAACATCAACTATTTGCTGATTGTGTTTAACTCCATGCAGAGAACCAATGAAAGATTCATTAGAAAGCCCCTAATCTCAGTCACTAAGGCCCACTGTGGGCCCCAAGAAGTTTTTGGAGGGAAAGACAGAAAATGTAAAGAAAAGGTCAAAATCACATATAGAAAAGTTCAACCCTATGTATAAAGTATACAAGATATTTAACTATGAGATGTTTAACTCACCTCTTCTGAATTCTCTCTTACCCAGAAAGATAGTAATTAAAGTCAGATATGTTGCCAGGTTTTGTTTTATGTTAAAAGGTATCTTATAAAAGACAAGTTGTCACCTTGTTGGAAAAATGTTGATTTTCTATACAGATACCTTCTTGTTCAAATGTCACAATAGCCACATTCAAGCAAAAGGAAGAAATTGTACCTGAAGCAAAGTACTTTCTTGACCATCACAGAGTCAATGGCAAGACCAGGGTTCAAAACAAGATCTGCTTGACCTTAGCCCCAGTGATCTAAACACTACGCCATAGTGCTTGCTTCACCAAACGACCTTGGCCAAGTGTTCTCACATGTGTGATGAAGACAAAAGAGACATCGCTGCTGAAAAAGTTAACACTTCAAAAAGGCTGAAGTTTTTCACAAAGGCCCCTGAATCATCAGCCTAAGAATCAAAACTAAACCTGGATTTTTAGCACCCAGTAGCTAACCATGGTGCTCTGCTAGATACAGAAACATGCACACACACGCACGCGCACGCGCGCACACACACACACACACACACACACACACACACACACACACCTTCTACGTGCATGCACATGGACACAGAGTAACAGGCTCTCTCTTCCTAACTGCAGGCTGCTGCTGATGCCAGGCAAGAAATGCATCACCTTACACTAAAGAAGCTGTGAAAGCAGAAAAATCAATCTAGCATTTTAATAAAAAATGTGAGAAACTGAGAAGATGAGCTACGGTGCAATCACTTTGGGCGGATCTGGCTGTTTTGCCATTAATCATTCTCTGCTGTGCAGTCAGCAGAACCTTATTTAAGTTTACTCAGTGCATTGTTGGGTCCAGCTGAGAGGCACTACGGGCAAGTGAGATGAGATTATAAAACCATCATCATATCCCAAGGACAAGGAACTGTGCCCAAATTATGGTCTTCAAGTGGAGAAGATTAATCTCAAGAAAAGACATTCATTTTCCACAAGACTGTAATATTGAAATTTCCTGACATGGCACCTTATACCCCCACAACTACAAATCTTGTGTTTAAAATAAAATCTTATAACACAGCTGCTTTCACTTTTCAATCACACCCTTTCTGCTTCAAGAAAGAATTCAAACATCGGATTAATACCTTATAATGAGGGTTTTAACTTTTCTTATACATAAGTTAACATTTATTAATCTTTGTCTTTTTTCCCAAACTAATTTGGGAGCCTAAAAGCTTTCAGACTATGTCTGGTGTCTGGGTCATTTTGAAGATTCTTGAGTTCTTAGAATGAGAAGGGTGTTCAAGCATTTTAAGTTAACTCACAGGAGCCAACTGAATACCTGTACGTCTTGGATCCTGAAATAATGGCCTGAGACAATGCTCAATAAAAGCAATAATGCCATCTAGGTGTCACCTCTACATATCAATCAAACTTAGTCTCCCAGCCTTACACTTTCTAGATCCAGGAGTCCCTCCGTGGGAGTATACACCACAGGTAGCACAAACAATGTTGCCCACCTTCTTGAACTGAGGTTGGCTGCTGTTGCTTTGCTACCTTCAAGAGTTCACCCAGAGAGAGATGTCAACTCTCAGTATCAACCCAGCAATCATAAATAACATTTTTCTTAAATATCAGATTTCCTCCTAAGATAAAGCCACCTGAAGCAGAGGCTTTATATTAGTTACACTGTCTTTTAATGCTTATTTAAAGAAAAATCCAGAATACAAAAACAAAAAGATGCATTTGCTGATTGTGACACTCCACATAGTTTCCTCATCTAAATTTAAATGTCATTTCAATCTTAAACATATTTACATTTTTATGTCTTCCTCCCCTTATTCTCTGCCCTAAAACTAAGATAATTATGATGTTCTTTAGGAAATCTTTTTTGAAGCACACAAGTTTGCTATTTCAGTGGTCTCCACATATTAGCATGCTATGCTTTCGTACCCTAATCCCAGTCTTCCTTCTATGCTATAGTGATGCCATTTTCTGTCCACCCCCTGGAAGGATGACTCATTCTTCTCTGGTGCTCAAAAGGTTCTCTTCCTTGGCAATATTGCCCCAAGATAAAAACATCTCTATCAAAAATTTAAACTATAAAGTACCCATTCTTGATCTACTGACCAGAAATTCCAAGGTATCATTGGCTGTAGGTTACTTATGATTTTTCTACCAATCCTAATGTGATTGTCACATCCACAAATGATTCTAGATTAAGGAAAATAATGACATCTGGCTATTGAACTTCTCTGAACTTAAAAATCTCCTAAAATGTAATGTGCATCTTCCTGTCTCTGCTAAGTCTAGTATGACTCCACTCTATAAGATACAAGTCAAAGGCATATGATTCTATTCTATTGTTTGGGGTACAAAAAGAATCTTCCAGAAAAAGGGCCAGAGTGAGACTATTCTATAGAAAACTACTAACGGTTTCTCTTATTTGTTCCTATGAAAATGTCTGCTTGCCATATTTGATATATGAATAGAAAAATTGACTTCATATTTTAAACAAGTAAGGGCAACTCATAGACATGAAGTATATCTAACTCCTTTCATCAGCCTATTCTAAGACATGAATTATATATGCATCCACCAAATGCTGAGATTCTAAACAAGATAGTCATCAATTCTGTGCAGATTAGTAAAAGCACATTAATTCCGCTATTATCAATTTGATATTTTCTGAAAGACTGTAGTTCAGCTGTATTACATGGTGGAAAATGTTCTCTTAGACAAATCAATGCAAAGTAAGTAAATCTACAGATGGTGTCAATCTCTAGTCCCTGTTAATCACATTTTGAAGAATGATAGAAATAGCAGCACCACAAATCACAACATTCTTCATTCACCCTATCATTGCTGAATATTTCCTTTGTGCCAAATATCTGTCCTCATGGAATTTCAACCTCATTAAGTATAAACTGTAAGTTTTCTAATTTAAAAATCATTTTTATTGCATTTTCATTTAATACTGTACACATGCCAAGAAAATCCACAGATTTATAGATTATGAAGAATGACAATAAAATGAATGTCCCATGCCTTTATCACTACAATATTCCCAACATCCTTTCATTAATCTTCATCCACCTTCCCCATCTGCCTTTTTGCATACTCTCACAAGAATGAATGATTATAAAATCTGTGTTTGTCATTCTGTTTTTCTTATAGTGTAATCTCCTATGAATACTTTTTTAAATTTTTATTTATTTTATTATTGTTTTAAATATATTTGCTATGGGGCCTCACTGCATGGTTTAGACTCATAATGATCCTCTTCTTTCAGCCTCCCCAGCTCTGAGATTATAGGCATGTGCCACCATGCCCAGTCTCAGTGGCCAGTTCATAACACCTGGGGACAGGGACGGCACAGCATGTGGTGCCAGAGGTTGAATCCCAGTCCCTGCACTTGCCTAAGCAGGTGCTTAGTCTGCTGAGCTACCTCACTAGCTCTAATTTTTTTTAAAAAAGAGAGTACGATTAAAGCATGAAAATTACAAGTGATACAGAATTTCACTTAACAAAATAGTGTGAATTTCACAGTATTGGTTGTGATGCACAGTGTTATCTTCCAGCGAATAGTTCATATTTCCAGATACATGCATGTAAAATTGGAAGCAGAAAGAAAAAGAAATATATAAGAAATTTAAGAAGAGAACAAGGGCAAACATTTGAAAAAGGAAACAAAAGAGATTAAACATTAACTTTTCCTTTCCATAGATCAGCAAAAATCCATGTATGCATTTCTAAACATTAATTTAAGAGCTGGGGAGATAGCACATGGCTCTGGCCACTGAAAGTAGACATGATGGTACACTCCTGTAATCCTAGTGCTGGGGATGCTAAGACAGGAGGATCACTATCTATGAGTATGAACTGTGTAACAAAACCCTGTACAAAATAAATAAATAAATACATACATACATAAATAAATAAATAAATTTTTAAAGTTAAGATTTGTCTATTCACTTACTTTTTAGAAATACTCTTTGCTATATAGAGTTCATTGTGACTCCTTTTTTACTCAATACTAGGTTTTAAGACTTAGCCATGTTGCAACTAGAGACTGTATTGTTAACTGAAATGAATCAGGTAAGCATATTGTCTCACTAGTGTGAGAACCTGAAAGAGTAAATAAAATCTGAAAAGTACAATATATACTGCAAAAAAAAGAATTTGTTCAATAGTAAGGAAAAACTGGGATGGAGAAAAGTATGAAAGAAAGAAAAGTACATATGTAGGGATAGTTTGGATAATTGTACTTCTGATTCCTGCTGGTTTATTGAAAGAGCAGTCAATGGTTAATTTTTTTATTTTTTTTCCTTTTAACTTCTTACAACTTTCTTTTTGTTGTTTTGTTCTATTTTTAATACAAATTTTTCAGTTCTATATCTAGTTAACCAAATAATTTGAAGAAAACATCATGCAATTCAGCAACAATTGTTGAATTCCTATTATTTTGTTTAATAAAATTTTGTATCATTTCTAATGTTCTTTTATTTCACATTCTTTAAAAAAATAATTTACTTTACTAACTTATGCCTCCCTTAGCAGTTGACATACGCATCACTCAAACAGCCAATATTGGTATATTTATCTTTTGTATTTAAATTTTGCCCACTTAGGGGCCCGGTGGGATGGCTCAGTGGTCTAAAGTGCCTGTTTGGGAAAGCTTGGGCTGCTCCAGGGACCATGGTTCAATCCCCGGCACCACATGCTGTGCCAGCCCTGCCCTTGGGGCGGGCTGAACCTGCCATAAAAATGAGTGAATAAACAAGCAAAGGTTCTGAAACAAGAAAAAAAAATAAATGAAATTTTTAAAAATTTTTAAAAATTTAAATTTTGCCCACTTAGTAGATGTGTATGATTACAACATTGAGGTTCAAATTTGCATTTCCTTGATTATCGGTAAAACTGAGCATATTATCATGTGTTTACTGGTTATTTGGATTTATCTTGTGAAACAGTCATCCAGGTCTTTTGAAAATCTTCAAACCAGATTATTCAGCTTTTTCTTATTGATCTGCTGGTACATGTTAGGTATTGAAATCATCAGTCCTTTCTCAATTGCATGTGTTGCAAATTACCTCTCCTAGTTTGTTACTTGTCTTTTTACTGTCCCTAAGGTATCTTTTGGTGACTAAAAGTTCTTTATCTCAGTATAGTTTAACATGTAAGTATCACCTTTTGTGGTTAATGCTATGAAGTACTAAGTATTGAACCCAGGAGCATTCAACCACTCAGCTACATCTCCCTCCCACCCCTTTTTTAATTTTGAGACAGGGTCTTATTAAATTGTGCCGGTGAACTTGAATTTGTAATCCTGCTGTCTCAGCTTCCCAAAGTACTAGAGTTATAGGCATATAAGCCTATGCTAGCAGATCCAGGTAGTTAATTCTTTTTAATCTCCTCAGAATTCAGACCCACTACTATGCCTATATGGATGAGAAATCATTTTTCTTACATATTATTTACTTTTGTAAATATTACAAATCAGTTTATGATAAGGGACTAATTTTTGAACAATATTAGCTGAAGTGTATTACTAAAATCACTTGAATCAAAACCACTTAAAGGTTTTCTTTTCAGGTAAAGATTTTTAAAATACTGATCCTTAGGCCTCATCTTTTTCAACAAAAATTCATTAAGTAACTCTCTTTTTTTTACTTTCATTTGCTTATTTTTCTTATTAAAAGAAAAATAAGAAATTTAATAAGATAATAAAAAAATAACATATAACAATGTGACAGTTTCAAAACACATTAGTAGTACATTTTTTTTAAGAATTTTTTTTTCTTGTTTCAGAACTTTTGTTTGTTTATTTATTTATTTTTATGGCCGGCTCAGCCTGCCCTGAGGGCAGGGCTGGCGCAGCATGTGGTGCCGGGGATCAAACCACGGTCCCTGCAGCCGCCTAAGCTTTCCTAAGCAGGTGCTTTAAATCACTGAGCCATCCTGCCAGGCCCCATAGTAGTACATTTCAATATTAGATATAATGCATATTGTTTTCCTCCTATTAGTTATACAAAGCACAAGGTGTAGATATTATAATTTTTTAAATCATTATTGGTTCAACCAAATTTCTTCTCATTAACTTTCACACAACAAGTTTTGTTTTGTTTTGTTTTGTTTTGTTTTGTTTTAATCTGAGAATACATATTAAACAGACAAAATGGGTTGACATTATATGGCTTACAGGTACTGAAAAGAAAATAAATAGATAAAATTCACAAAAATAAAAATAAAATAAAATAAAATTCACAGCATGCCTTCTTGTCTTCCTGCCTTTGTTCCTCTGCTCCTCAATTACTAGCTTATCTGACTCAAGTTTTATACCAGCTGTTATAAAAACAGAGATTGACACCTTTGCAGATATAATCAGAAAATTGCAGTGATGACATATGTTTAGCCTTGAGGATTTCATCCCAGGGAGAGCTGCTGATAGGGCAATAAACAGAGTGCCAGCAATATAAACTCTCTCTTCTTCTAACATACAGAACAAGTTACTTCAATAACTACTTCTGCAAATTTAACAGATGCCCACCACCTTGGCTGATGTTTGAACACTAATTATATCAATGCTGCATATATTCTGAGTTACACCAAAATGTAAGGCTCAATGTTTCTAAAATAGTAGTAGTAGCAGTAGTAGTAGTAGTAGTAGTAGTAGTAGTAGTAGTAGTAGTAGTAGTAGTTAACTTTTTCTCATTTCAAAAGCCACTGTTGCTTTAATGCAATTTTTTCTTGCAGTACTGAAAATTGAACCCAGAGCTTTCTTACTAAGTTAAATCCACGACACTTGTTCAGTTTTTAGCTTGAGAAAATGTCTTGATAAGACACTATGCTTTTTATTTTTTATGATCAGGGATCAAACTCAACACCTTGCATTTGTCAGGCAGGTACTTATATCACTCAGCTATCTCCCCGGCCCAATAAGACACTACGCTGTCCAAGATGAGCTCAAACTGGCACCCCTAGGTTCAGCTTCCCAGAGTACTGGGAAAGCAGGTATAAGCCACCATACTAGGGCTTTTTCTAAATGAAATTTTAAATCTTGCACTTGCAGTTTACACTAAAAAAAAAAATTGAAATATATCATCCTTAAGTAATTATGGAAACTGCTCTTTAGGAAAGTTCAAAACTTAAACCCAGACAGAAAGAGATCTCATATCTAATATTGCTTATGGATTTTGTCCAGATTGCCCATTTTCAATTCAGCTCCAAAACTACCATTATGCTTTCATCTGTGTCTTAGGAAATTAAAATCTGGAAACTGCATTTCCCAGAATCCCTACTGCAGAATTTGGGATAGAGGGTGCCCATGAGAGTCCCTTGTGCAAAATTAGAAGACAGGAAAGAGGAAAAGCCGCATCATTTTCCACCAGCTGCAGTGCATATGGGGAAATTTGCAAGTACCTCTGGCACTTTCTGGTTTCCTGAAGGCTGGTGGGCAGCATGAGCACTAGCGACGAACATCTTTTACTTCTCATGTCCCTCATCTCTCTTCTAATGGTTTTTCAGTTGCCTGCACTGAACTGTTGCTTGTTTTGAATATCTAAAGTGGTTCTATATTTAGACTCAGCCCTGGATAATACACCATGCCATTATTTTCTATCTTGCTTTTTATTTTTTTAATTTATAAAATACTAGGATTTATTTTTAATCATGGCATGAGTAATATACAGGGACACTTTATAATGCTTAAAATAAATGCAATCACTTTGATTGAAAGTAAATTATCTGTCTTTTTAAATTTGTTTTGGCTTCTGTTTTTACCCTTCAAAATAAAATTAAATTAAGGAAGAAAAGAAAAGTAAATTATCACTTATCATTAGATGTCTTTTATATGTTCATTCTTTTGTGATCCTGAAAATGTACTCCTGACACTTTATTTCTTGTTTACAGTACATAACAACTACATTTTTCAAGGGGTGTTGGTACATGCACATAACACACCTTAATTCTTTTTTTTTTTTTTTTTTCCTATCTCTCACATCCCATCTCTACTTATCTGCTCCTTTCTGGTACTCTACTTCAAGACAACAGATACAGTGGTAAATATAGAGCATTAACTCATCAAAATTATATTCAATAAATGACCCAAATTTTTCTTTTTATTAAGCCTTTGCATAGTCAAACCCATTTTACATTTTCTAACACATACAACAAAAGTTGGGTACAAATATGCCAGATTCTAGTTTTACTGCTTCAACAACAGAGAGAATCCAAAGAGTGGGAAAAAATTGTAGTTTGTTGCCCCTGATGTGAAGTACTTATATCTAGAACATAAAAATAATTGAAAAAGAATTAGACTTCTAAACTCAAAGATCTATTTTAAAAATGGACAACTGAGATGAACAAATTTACTTCTCAGATCAATAAATGAAAATGAAAAATCAATACATGAAAAAATGTTCATTATCATAAGTCATTTGAGAAATGTAAATTAAAGCAATACTGAGATTACATCTCAGACCTCCCCCAAAAAAATGGCTATCATCAATAAATCAACCAATAACAAATGCTGGCAGCATTTTGGAGGGGGAGGGAAGGAACAGTTCTCCACTGATTGCGGGAGTATAGACTGGTACAATGACTATGGAAATCAATGTGAAGATTCCTTGAAAAAAAAAAAAAACTAGGGTAAAGGTCCTATTTGAACCAGCTATTCCCCTTCTTTACATCTTCCCAGAAGATTTAAAAACATCATACCCTTGCAATATATGTGCACCCATGTGTATAGCAATACAATCTACCATATCCAAATCTTGAAACAGTCCAGATGCCCATGAACTGAGGAATGGATAAAAAGATGTATTTTTTTAAAATATAATTGACTACTTCCCAGTCATAAAGAAGGATAAACTAGAGACTTGTAGGAAAGAGGATGCACACTCATAAGTGAGGCCAATCAGTCCCACATGTGTAACCATCATGTTGTCTCACTAGTGTTAGAAACTGAATGAGTAAATAAGGTACAAATCATACAATAATATTGTAAATTTGGAAGAAACCATTGAAAAGATAAGATAAACTGTACTGGAGCAAGGAAAAAGAAATATATATATATATATATATATATATATATATATATATATATTAGTTAATATATATATATTAGTTAATATAGTTATCCAGATAGACTACACCTGAGTTATAATTTGTAGATCTATATGACAAAGTTAAATTTCAATGCATGTTAATTTAGCATTAAAAATCTGCAAGAAAGCAACACTCATCCTTCAAACTTCATTTGTCATTCGCCTTTCCAAATTGTGTTGAGTCCACATTGAGTTTTCTTTTTCTTCCACTGACAGGATATTGCTGAGTATGCCATTTATCATTTGGGTCTATCAACAACAGAACTTAAGTTCTAGATCAATAAGCGTATGTAGAATAGCAGTAACTGCTGCTCATATCACTCATCAGTAAGCACTTATCAACAATTACTTTGTTCTACAGCATTCCTCTCAGGTGGGCATGTTGTGTGTCTCTGGGAAGAGTTTTTTGTCAGGTACAACACTATTTCTGCTATGTGTACCTATATCTTGCTTTTTAAATTTCCAAGTCAGGCCACCCTGGTGGCACACGCCTGTACTTCCAGCATTCTGGAAGGCTGAGGTAGAAAGATTCAAAATTTGAGCTCAGTTTCTGCAATTTAGCAAGACTCTGTTTCACAATAAAAAACAAAAACAAGAAAAAGCAGTGAGTGTGGCTTTGCACAAAGGTCCCGTGTTCAATCCTCAGTATGTCTCTCTCTCTCTCTCTCTCTCTCTCTCTCTCTCTCTCTCTCTCTCTCTCTCTCTCTCTCTCTCTCTCTCTCTCTCTCTCACACACACACACACACACACACACACACACACACACGTTAGTCATTGTGGCATAAACTTGTAATTCCTCTGGGAGGTTGAGGTAGAAGAGCCATAAATTTGAGCTCAGCCTGAGCAGCTTGATGACTTACAGAGACCCTGTTTTCAAAAATTTTAAAAGTAGATAAAGAGAGCTGGAGAGATGCAGCTCAGTGCAAAGGCCCAGGGTTCAATCCCCATTACCATACATAAATAGAACCCTAACTCAGAATTAATGTTGTCAGTAACCTCCAAAGAAAAGAAGATCACTCCCCACAATTTCCAAACTACAGACCTAAATCCTCAGATAAATCCAACAGCTAGGTGAAATACCTAGGATCCCAAAAGATTCTCTGAACTACAAAAACAATGTAAGAATTTATATCTCATTTCAATATTTTTGTTAACTGTGAAATTATCACAGTACATAGGAAATTCAACTCATAAATGTGTGTGTGCACATACACATAAGCACACACACTGAGCAAGATAACCTTTTCAAGAATTAGGTATTTCTAACATCTGACGCAGATAATTAAATTGGCTAGACTTTAAAGGTCATATTTTTGCTAAAGGTAAATTTGTTGAGCATCAGATATTTATATTGTCATTCGGTATTTGTATTAGTTTTCCAAAGCTGTTATAACAAAATCCCATCAACCAAGTGATTTAAACAACAAAATTCGTTGTCTCAGTTCTGGTATCTATAAGCCCAAAATCAAAATATCAGCAGAGGGGCGGGCAACATAGGAAGCAGACTACAGCACCTGCTCAGGCAAGCTTAGACAAGTGCAGCGACTGCCGTTGGATCTCCAGCACATGCAGAGTCAGCTCTGCCCCCAGGGTGGGCTGAGGAGGCCACCAAAAAAAGAAAGAAGGAGGAGGAGGAGGAGGAGGAGGAGGAGGAGGAGGAGGAGGGGAAAAAGAAGGGGAAGGTGAAGGGGGAGAGGAGAGGGAGGGAAAGGAAGGGGAAGGAGAAGGGGGGGATGGGAAGGGGGAGGGGACGGGAGGAGAGGGCACAGGAGGGGAAGCGGAGGGGACGGGAGGGGGAGGGAAGGGGACGGGAGGGGGAGAACAAAAACAAGAACAAGTACAAGAAAAAGAAAGAGAAGATATCAGCAGAGCTTTCTGGAGGTGCTAGGGAAGGAGGCTTTCAGGCCTCTCTCCTTCTGATGGTTTACTGTAGTCTCTGGATTTCCCTAGCTTGATCTCTCCACATTTACAAGTTCTCTCTCTCTCTCTCGCTCCCATCCTATCAAAATTGTTTCGTAGATCAGGACCCACCTTAATGACTTGCCTTAAGTAATTACATTTGCAATGACTTTTTTCTCCGAGTAATATTCTGAAGTTGTAGGGGTCCAGAGTCCAACTTGTCTTACGGAGGACACAATAGAACATTCAACAACATTATTCCAAGTGTCTTTCAGAAATGTTTAGGCAAGATATAGGCAACACAATAGTGACATGTTTTCATCTGATAAAATCCTAACGATAAAATGTGAGTATACTTTAATTTTTTAAATTGTCTTACCACATGTCACTGAACTAAAAAGATGGCAAGACAAGATCACAAATATCAAAAGGCAGCTTGGGGCAGATGAAGAAGCACCACATGACGGGAAACCCTGGATTCAACTCTATGCCAGGACTTCCTGTGGAAGCAAATCCACACAAGAAACGCCCAAAAACCTGTTTTCCTACCCGTAAAACAGAAAATAACAGCTCTTCGATCAGTAATAATTCCAGAATATCTAGACAGGGGAAGCAACCAGGCTGGAAAAGAAGTGTGAAATAGTATTCACACAGCTGTTTTTTCTAATTTATCATAAAAATTATAATAAATAAAATAATTTTCCATTTCAAACAATACAGGGAGCTATTATAACATATTTGTAGGGCTACATTTTAAAAAATATAAAATTACCCAAAGTGGTCATTTAAATTTCCTTATTATCCTAGGCAATTTGAATTTTAACTTATTTAATAATACGGTGACGTTATAGCCACTGTTTTTACCTAATATTGTTAAATTGTTAGATTTTGATCTTACCTCTGAAGGACATCTCAGTGGCATGTCCCTTTGTCAGAGGGCTGGGCACTCTTGAGCCGGCTCTCTGAGAGAGAGACGCCCACTGCGGAGCTGTGACTCAAGCCACAGACTTGAGTGACGCACGGGAGTGAAAGAACTGTCACTCTTTCTGGTGGTTTATCCTGTAGTTTCAAAAGGCTTGAAAGCTATGAAAGAATGTATTTCAGTATAAGTTTTTAAAACATTGAAGACAGAGAGGGAAAGAGGAGCGTGCAAAACACAGTCTACAGTGAGGTTTTCCTGGTGAATACACCAAGATTTCCACAGGGTTGGTGAAGGCTTCGCCTGCTCTCAGAGCTGTCACTGACAGGGAAGACAGGGAGAGGTACTGGAGGAGAAGCCTCAATCAGTGTGCCTTAGCAGACACTTGTTTTTCAGGAAAAGGCATTGTGCAATCATTGCGTTGTCACTGGACATTAAAACAAACAAAAGAAGCATTCACAAAAAAAAAAAAAAAAAAAAAGATTCTGATCTTAGAATAATATTTTTTAGAAAACTTAAAAATTCAAGAAGAAAAAACAAAGAAAAGTAATTTAAAATCAACCATACACCCCAGGCCAAAGATACTTTTTACTGACTTTTACTTTTGTATCTAGTGAAGTTTTCTGTTTATATGTGTGGAGGTGGGAGAGATTCTAAGTTGGGATCAAACCTTGCAGTGGGCTGCATAATCTTTTTTCTACTAATGTATTATGATCATTTCTCTGTTTCACTAATTATACTTCTATGATAGTATTTCTAAGGACTACAGATAATTCTAAAGTATGGATGTACCATAATTTATAACAAGTGTATTTACATTCACTTTGTGTTACATTTAAATCCTATAAAATATTGTAACATATTTTGTACGATAATTTTTTATATAATA
>PVJA010030150.1:0-26056 GCA_004027025.1 Myocastor coypus | reverse complement strand
TCATCACTGGCTTTCTGAGTATCAAATACCTTTGACTTAGCTTGTAAATGATATTTTCTGACCATCATTGATATTCTAATAACTTTCCATACAATGTGATATAGGCAGTTACACAATTTTGACACAGATATTTGGAAATTCAAGGAAATACAAAACTGTAGCCTGTCAAGAATATGGTTTTTGGCCCAGCCTCTTAAAACAAGAAAAATTTAACAATGGTTGCATTACATTTTTTTTTATCATCAAATCAGTATAGATCAACAGACATAGGTATGTAAGAGTGATCAGACAATTAAACATTAACATTTTCAATAAACGTTAATTTTTTTAACTCTTCCAAATGAATTTTGTATTTAAATCGCTTCTAAAAAAATTATAGGGGTTGAGATGCAGAAAACGCAAGCAAGGTCTGGAGATTGATTCCTGGTACCGCCCAAAATTTATTCATTTATTTATTTCTTCTTTTGAGTCCTTACACTAGGGAGACAATATGATATTTGCATATGTAGGTCTAGTTTATTTCACTTATGAGTATATGTTCAAGATACCTGCATTTATATATGAAGTCTTCAATTTTATCATTCCTTATAGCTCAGTAATATTCCATTTCATGAAAATATCATATCTTTTTCAACCATTCTTCAGATGATGGACATTTTGGTTGTTTCCTGGGTTTAGCTATCACAAATAGTGCTACTATAAACATAGGTGCACAGATATCACTATGAAATGACGTTTTCAGTTCTTCTGGAAAAATTCCCAGTAGGGGGATAGCTGGATTGAATGGGATTTCCAGCTCTAGTTTTTTAAGGAGTCTCCACACTGCTTTCCATAATGGTTGCACCAGTCTACATTCCCACCTATGAATGATTTTGAATCCTATAATTTAGCTAAAATTTGTTGGTATTTCAAGTAAATCTTGTTAGATTTCCTCAAAAGTTCTTTTCTCCTGAATAACAATATTGAACACTGTGTATTTTCTAATCCTACTGATGTTATTGATTTTTATTCTCAGATAGTTAATTTATTTGGAAATAATTTGATTCCCATTGATTTTGCTTTAAAACTTAGGCTAGATCAGTGTGATGTTACTCCACATTATTTTTGCCCTGCTACTAATGCATATTTCTTAAGAACCCTTGGATAATCTACTAGAAATCACTTGAATCCTAAAGTTTTCAAGAATTTTTGCTGATAGGAACTGAAACTTTTCTTGACATTGTTTGAGTTCTATTTGTTGCATCTAATGCCTTGGGGTAATTTCTTTCCTAACGTAAGGTTATTTTTTCCGACACAGGGTCTGAATACTACTTACTAAACTAACGTTCTCTAGGGGAGCCTTTCTAACCTGGGCTGCTTCCTATGTAGTTCTCCACTTCGACTTCCCTGTCTTTCATTTTCTCTTCTCCAGTAAGAGAAAGCTAACGGCTGCCTGGTTTTACTCTTGACACACCATGAAGACATTTTCCACAGTTGCTGTCTTTAAGCATGTAATACATAATGCCTCGAGATTGTTGCTTTATATACCAAATATCAACTTCTAGTGCTTTAGTAGTTTTAGATGAAAGGAAAACCAGATACTACTTACTCAGTCTCAGCATAGAAAATAATCTCTCAATTTTGTATTTCATTTCTAGCAGCCATCTTGGTTGGGTAGTTATGATTGACGTGTATCAAATTTATATAACTCAGTGGTATTAAAGTATAAGTTTGCTTTCAATGAACATGAGATATTTTTAAAAGTCCCTTTTGGTATTTTTCTTTGTCTAGTATTGTTCAAATTGTGCTATTTACTTTTCATGCATTTGTAAAATTTTGTGTTTTGTACTGTTATTGATTTCCAATTCTATTCCATTGTCTTTAGAAAAGATACTTTGTATGATTTTAGTCTTCTTTTTTTTTAAGATATTCTGAAGAAAATTATTAGGGTACTGCTTCATAATAAAATGTATTCTTCTGTTTTGGGTGAAATATTTAACTTCTAACATGTTTACAACTTAATGACAGCCATGTATTCTTATTCTAGTCAAAATGTATAAAATTCTGGTTAAAAGTTCATATGAAATGAACATTAACCCACTGTAGGTAACAAAATTAAATGAAGAGGAAAAAACTATTATTCTCCCATTAAATACTTGATATTGGCAACTATTTGTGGAAATGGTTGTTTCATTCGTAACAGAGTGTATAAATTGATTTGACTGTTTAGAATTTCTTTTTTACTTTATAAATCCTTACAGATACAAGGAGTTTAACGTTTTGTCCATGAAACATACATATGGTAACATAATAACTGCAATACAATAATAGCATATAAAGCAACATAATAACTGCCCTACTGCAATCTTATACTGGTGAGCACAAGAGAGAGACACGGGGGCGGAGGGAGAGAGAGAGAAGAGAGGGAGGGAGAGAGGGAGAGGAGAGCGAGAGAGAGTGAGAGAGAGAGAGAGAGAGAGAGAGAGAGAGAGAGAGAGAGAGAGAGAGGAGAGAGAGAGAGAGAGATCCTAGAAAATTCGGAAGCCGAGGATCCAAATGACTCATAAAAGATAAGCAAGCATTTTTCACCCACAGGAAGAACGTGGGCGAGGGCAACATTCTTGGCTGGAAGCAGACAAGGAGCACAGCCCAACCCTCAGAGAACACACACGGAATAAGCATGAGAACTTCTTTTTCATTTTCTGTCCTTCCCTCCTTTTACTCCTGCAAGAGGGAATCACCAGAGCTATCAGAGCTGGATTAATTTATTTCTGTTTTCTGAACTATACTAGTGTGCTGGAGCACTTTCACAACTTAATATTCACTGGGAAATAGAATTATTTTTTCCGATTTGGTACTTGGTATTTACCCACAACTCTGGACTTCAAGGTTTCTCGTGAGCTGCCTTGTATAATTGATTGTAGGGATTTTGGAGCCCAGTGCCACATACATAGGAAGCCCAGGACTAGGTTTTATCCTTGCGCAGCCTTGGGGGATAACCCTTCTCCCCCAGCTTTTTTTTTTTCTTGTCTTTGCTCCAAATCTAATAGGTCTCTTTCACAGTATATCAAAGAATTTTGTCCATTTATTTTGCCGTCTTTCTAGGATTAATGGTCTTAGTAGAAAATGATTCATGGGATGCATACTTCTTTTATTTAAGCCAGTAATTTTTATTCTGCAACTTTTTCCAAAATTGTGCTTTGGCAAATCACTCTTTTATACAGAAAAAAAAAATAGTGATTTGCTTAAATAAGTAGTTTCCATCTGAAACATAAATATTATATTTTGCATTACCCTGTTTCTGCTCTTTGTTTTTGCTTTTGTTTTTACTCTTCTAAATAAAATTAAAGAAATAATTTTCAAATGACTTTCATTGCTTGAATATCTGTTCCCTTATTCCTAGCCAAGGATCATGGCACGTATCCCTGGATTATTGACCTAGACCAACTCCAACTTCTACACTGACTCTGTGACTCCAGTACACCCTAAAGAGAGACAGCACACCAGGGACTGCTAGTGGACATCACACTTTCTCAAGCATGTCATAAAGGAGAGAGAAAGCTCATTTCCTGAGATTCTATGGTTTGTGACTTTCTTATTATTGAACCCCACTCTGCCAAAATCTCAGGTAATATTCTGCCCTCCACCTTCCTGAAAAGCATCTGTATGTTTATAATAAGGCTCTCTCTCTCTCTCTCTCTCTCTCTCTCTCTCTTTCTCTCTCTCCTCTCTTTCTCTCTGTCAGTTCCCACTAATGTGACAGCAGGTGGGTATTATTATTATTATTTCTGTCATTTTCTTTTGCAGAGAGAAATCTTGAAGTGTAGCTCAGCCTGATCCTGAACTTAGAGCAATGCCTGTACCTCAGCCTCCAGAGGGCAGGAATTACAAGCACATAACACCACACTTGGCCTGGTCTTTGGTGTGTTATCCCCATTTGCGTTGTGCTTGAGGTTGTGAAGCTTTGTAGTCAAATAAAATAAAAAACTTGTAATCTCCCTGCCTCAGATTCCCAGAGTGCTAGGATTACAGGAATAGGACACCATGTCTACCTTTCAGTTTCTTATTCCACAGTTTATACTTTTGAACTGTTAAAATGACTAAGAACTCTTCAAATCCTATTAATAAAGGAGATGATTTTGTAAGTCTTAATTTCCTAAGAAACATGAAACAGTGCAGCATGAAATAAGGAAACAATGTAGCATCCCTGTTTGTTATAATTTGCGCAAAATACTTTGAAGGCAAAAAGTATCCAATGAGAAATAATTACAATCACAATTAACATACATGATTTAAGTACTTTTCACTTCAGATAAATTTGCTAGAGATGACCCCTTCCTTGCCACTGCTCCTTTTTTTTCTTTCAGTTCCTGAGTTTTTGGCTCTCCTTCCCCAACATCCTTAAAAGGATTATTTCATTAAGACTTTGTCTATTAAGAGTTACAGCAGCACTAAGGGACCACAGGATAGCCTGTTTCTCCTCTATTTGTGTTGATTTTTCTTTCTCAGCCCCATGTAAGAAATTGCTACAGATGTCTACCACAGCACTGCAGTGGTAGATGGGCTGAGTTACTTTGGGTTACCAAAACTTTCCGTCACATTACGGCAGGTCAGGGTGCGGGTAACCGGATGGCCACCTCAGCTCTACTGTAGTGACTTTGCAAATTCAGCATAATCAATATATCCGTCATTGTTCTTGTCATCGTCTCGAAAAACACCATCAGTTATGCTAATCAGCTCCTCTTCGCTCATGAATGGCGCCTGCTCACTTCCTTCCTCTTTGCGCACGTGAGTGATGGCTGTGGAGAGCTCCAGGCGGGCAAGTAGGTTATTGCCATCGTGGTCGTGCATCTTGAAATAATGGAGCTGCAATTCTTGGGGGGACATCGTGGCCTCGGGTTTGTTAATGACCCCTTCCAGATGCTCCATGATATGCTCTGGGTCATGCACTGTGTGCTTGTTCAGGCCCGCGCTGCCAGGGTGGACGGCGTTGACTCCAGGCTCATGGGCTCTGGCACATGAAGCACTGAAGGCCCAGAGCAGGCTGTACAGGAAGGGGGTTCTGAACAGCCACACAGATCTCATGGTTACCTCCCTGGTACTCGTCCCCGCTGCGGATGCGAAGCCCTCCCACGTGAGCCTCGCCAGCCCCCGTCCCTAAATTGCTCCTCCAGCTCTCCAGCCCCACCCCCCTGTCAGTGCTCTTTGAAAACACTTATATCATATGCCACTGAGACTCTTTACTTTGTAGAGCAGCCATACTGAGAAACACGTAGGAGCTCAGCCAAAGAAAATCAAGCCATAGCTCATCTTGTCATTTAGAGAAACACTTTATTAAAGTTATTAGGCAATGGTGCCTAGGAAAATGATTCTATATTTGTTTTAAGAGAAAACTTTTGGAGCTGGAATTATATGTGATTGCTTTCAGCTGTTTGTTCTATAATCCAAACCTAGATAGCTGCATACTCCCTTAGGAAAACAACTCCACAGTAACTCATTTTGCACCAAAATGATTAACTAAACTTAATTGGGCATAACATTTAATAAAAAGATGATCCTTTGGGGAAAACAATCTTTTACATGTCTGTAACTGCAGAGTAGAAGGTTGCTATAATTTGTGTATATATGGGCTTAGAAATAATTTTATTACAAACTCTGAAAGCCAATATTATTTATACAATGATTTTGAAAATGGTGATTGTCAGAAACAATGATATCCCTCTCTACATTTTCATGGTAGGCTTCCACTTCTCCTGACCAGTGTTTTTATCAAATTCCATTTAAAATGAAGATAGGTAAGTTTTCTCTTTCAAATATCCCATTGGAACTTTTTATGGAGACTTATATTTCAAGCTTTTCTTTCTGTGGTACAGAGATGGTTTCCTCCATCTGAAAATATTTTAAAAGTGAACAAAAAATGAAATATTACATAGTGTATCAGAATTTACTAGTGCTATTTCAGAATAATATCTTGCTAGCCCATTCAATTTTAAAAAGAATATTTTGCCCAAGGGTTCTGATGTTCATCTTCTTTTATTTAGATAAAAATGTCTACCACTATATTGTGCAGAAATTACTATTTATGCCATTTTTATGGTATTATACCTTAGCTTAATAATACATTTGAATAACTTTGAAATTTTAAGACCCTGAAGAAAAGCAGAAATTTCTGATTTTTAAACCCCACTTTGAGTAGATGAGAATTGAGAAAGATTTATTCTGATTTTCTTTTGTGATTAAATTTTGAGATGATTTTCTAGGATTTGTTGATACATAGAATTCTTGCCTTAAAGTAAGGACTAAAATATTCCTCAAAGGAAATATATTTCTGAAATGCATACAATTATTGTTAAGTGCTCCGTTTCAAAGTAAATATGAGCTGTAGATTGCTTGCTGCTCTACCTCTTTGTGTTCAAAATACAGCCGAAAGCCCTAAAGTTCTTGAGAATTTTCAAGCCCAGCAAGCAGGAGTCTCCCATCCAGACACGCATGTCTTCAACCATGGTAGTGATATACTTAATTCAGGAGCTCTGAATGGGGCACATACATCATGGACTACCTCCACTCTATTTTATCATTAAATAGTTTTGAATCTGATAAGTTCAATAACGTCATGTTTATACATGTTTGGCTACTTACAAAAAGTACTTGAAGTTTGTCTTACAAAGAAATGAGGTTTATTTACTCTTTGGAAAGAGTAAATTCATTGATTTGGAAACTGAAAAACCCAAATAGCTTGTGATTAAATTTCAACACAGATCCCTATTATTGATGTATCACACCATAGTAAGTGGCATGGGAGCGTGTGTGTGTATGTGTGGGGGAGTGGTCACACAGTGAGTCAGGGAGCCAGACTTGAGCTTGTGTGATTATATTTTTGCAGAAACTAGCCAGAGTCCCTTTAGAAACAATGATCACTTTCTGCAACATAGCACATTCTATGTCCTTATACCTCTCGTTGAACCCTACCGCTCAGAGATTGAGCTACTCCCACATCTCCACACTGGCAGTTAAATGGCCACACATGAGCCACTGGGAGCCATTCAAGCAGCAGCCAACCATAGCAAGCGTGGCCACCATCAAATTATCAGGAGGTGGAAAATAGTTGATAATAACCTTACATGATTGCTTCTAATTTTATTTTGAATAGTCATGATATCCTAGGAAAGCTGCCCTGGATAACACTTTAACAGAGCCATTTGCCACTGACATAATTTTAAGTAAATTTCTTCAATAATCCCTGCTACAGTTTCCTCACACTAACATGGAAATATATAGTGCATTATTGCTTTTTTTAGTGTTATCCTGAAAGTTCAGTGCTCTGTAAGCCTTTTGATCAATATCTGGGCTGAAAACACTACATTAATCTAGATAAGCCCTGTAGGTATAAATAATGGTTCTCTACCTATTATGATAACCAAAGCTCCATTAAATTTTTTTTGTTCTTCTGTTATCTTTTTACCTGATAAATATTCAAAGTTGTTTTATCTTTCATTGCTATACATGGCATCAATCCAAATGCCCTTCCATGGCTCAGTGGGTAAGCAATCTTGAACACAGACACATATCATGGAATAGTACTCAGCAACAACAACAAGAAAAATGATTTAATACCCATAACAACCTGAATGATTCTCTAGTAGGTTATGCCAGTCTCAGATTTTATATACTCTATTATCCATTTGCATAACATTTTTGAAATCAATAACTTGAATTTAGTAATAAGGATTTAGCAGGAGTATATATGATTATAAAGGGGGTTACTGGTGGCATGTAGTGATGGATACACAAATCTACATACACATAGGGTAAAACCTCGTGGAATTCTGTACACACATGCAAACAAATACAAGGAAATCATGCGATACTGGAATGAGGTACTGGATTGGGTCCAGTGACTGTTCTTGCGAGGCTGCAAGGTACTATCAGGCTATGCTGGTATAGAGTAGTTGTCATTTTTCTTATTACTTCTTAAAACTGCATGTGCAATGCATACCAATCATCAATGCATCTAATTCCCATAAAATTTCAGTATTAAAAAATAGCAATGGAAGAGTAATCCTGCTTGGAATTTGATAATGAACAACAAAGATTTGGACCAGCCACATAGCTCAGCAGATGAAAGTGCCTGCTTAGGCAGTTGCAGGGACTGGGGTTCAGCCTGGGGCATGCTGTACTGGCCCTGCTCCGAGGCACACAGAACAAGGGCTGAGACTGGGTGTGGCGGTGTGCACCTGTAATCCCAGCGTTTGTGAAGCTCAGAACAGGAGGATCACTGAGTCTAATCTGTGTAGCGAGACCCTGTAGACCCTTTACTAAATGCGTGATAAATAAATGAATAAATAAGTAAATAACAATGATTCATGAGAAGCAGACAGATAAAGGTTAAAATTGTCCAATTATATAGAATAAACTATATTCAGTGGAGTAGAATACAACTTAGAAATTGAAAATAAGTCATAGAATTCAAATTCATACCGAGGATTATTTCATCAAGTAACCAGTCCAGTGGAAAAATTTGTCAGATTGTGTCATGTTGGGAAATATCATACACCTGTACATTTCTGGGTATATTTTGGACATAAATTTGCTTCTCTGTGTGGGGAAGAAGCTATTGTTTAACATTATGTCCTTCCTCCAATTTTTTTTTTTTGTGTGTGTGTGTGTTTGTTGAGACAGAGTCTTACTATGAAGTTCAGACTGCCTTGAGCTCACTTTTTGTATCCCAGGCTGCCCTCAAACTCACATCAATCCTCCTGCCTCGATCTCCCAAGTGCTGGAACTACAGGTGTACACCACCACGGCTGGCTTGTCCTTCCTCCATTTGACGTGATAATTTTATTTACAAAACAATAGTTGTTTTTGTAATATCTGTCTTTAAAATTATACCCAGCTAAAAAACTGATAAACTTGAAAACTCAGAGCGAGGGTTTTCAAGAAGCACAAACCCTTTTTCCTAAAAGGGGACAGGAAAAGCAAATGAAGGTGGAAGTCATTAGAAAAAATATGACTTTTGAGCAAGAAAAAGGGCTATGGAATACAGAAATACATTATGCTAATGTGTAAGGCCTAGAGAGACAGTAGCACCAAGGGAAAGGTAAGGTGAAAGGAGAAGAAGTGTTGGCTGGTGGGAGCTGGGCAGGAAATGAGAACAAAGAGAGGGAGAGATAGAAAGGCTTGAAGACATCTGGGAAGTTTCCTGTCTTTCTTTCTTTATTTCTTTCTTTCTTTCTTTCTTTCTCTCTCTCTCTCTCTCTCTCTCTCTCTCTCTCTCTCTCTCTCTCTCTCTTTCTTTTTCTTTCTTTCTTTCTTTCTTTCTTTCTTTCTTTCTTTCTTTCTTTCTTTCTGTCTTTCTTTCTTTCTGTATTTGGTATAGGATCTCACTATGTAGCTTGGACTTGGTAGTTATTCTCCTGTTTTCAGCCTCCCCAGTGCTGGGATTACAGGCATACAACACCACTCCCAATCTTGGTGGCCGGCTCAGTGAGCCCGGGGCCAGGGCTGGCATGGCATGTAGTATGAGGGATCGAGCTCTGGTCGCTGCACTTGCCTAAGCAGGTGCTTAGTCTGCTCAACTACAGCCTTAATTTCTTTTCTTAAAGAGCTCTGTCTGTGAGGACTGCTGTGCTGTGAGAAGTTGTGTTGTATGAATGCTGAGTTTTTTGACAGGAAATGTCTAATGTTCACTCAAAGATATCCTGACATTAAAAATGGTCTACATTCATTACACTCCAGCATTTTGAACTTTTCTCCTTATGCATTTTGAGACCACATTTAGGCTTTTCTCGCTGAAACATTAAACTATTCACACAGACCTTAACAAGCATTTGCTGAGAGTTTTTATACATTGACTGAGAACATTCTGGGAAAGTTCTCTGAAATCCGGAGGTTCCCATGAGTCTCTTCATTCTTGCTCCTTACATGTTTAACACTGAACATTAAATGTTCCCACTGTTACGGGAACCTTTACATTTCAGGCATCCTTATGGAGACCTTGGAGGCAAGGCCCGACTAGCATGCTGAGGACTGGTTACTGCGAATTCATCCTTGCCCAGCCTTTCATGAGGAAAGCTTTGACTTTAAGCCGCAGCATCTTTGAGGCCTTCCTTCTTTTTTTCTGGTGCTTCTCAGTCTTCCCTGTGACACACAGGCACAGGTACATGGCCCAAACTCTGTTCACTTGTCACTTTTATGTTTTCAAACCTTGTGATGTGGTTTTTTTTTTTTTTAAGTTGTATAAAATACTTATTTTATTGAGTTGTTTTGAATTTGATGTATCTCTCCAGCACATTATAATTGAGCCATTAAACTTGTAGCTTCATCAACATTAACTGGTTCATTTCCATGATGCGGTTGATTAATCCGCTCTTTCTGCCGAGGTTCAAAAATCAGCCTTTTTGAGAAGTATGCAAGTGCCTTCCGAATGTTTACAAAAGCATTATTCATTCTGCGCACTTTTTCATCATTCACAATGTTTACCCTCTTAAGATTAGTGGTAACTGGTTTTGCTCTGTTTTTGGACTTAAATTTTTTTTTGGCGGGCTATGTGAAATACATTCTTGGGCTTCTGCCCTCTTAATTTATTCTTGGCCATTGTCTTTGATATCTGCGAGCGGATGCTCAAGCTCCAGGAGACGATGTCTGGAAGCCCGCAGCCCAGGAAGTTCCGGAAGGAAGGCCCTTGTGATGTGTTGATGACAGAGTTACTTTGTTTTGAGATTGATTCAACTATCAGATGTTCATTTCAAAAATCTGTACACTGCTCCTCCAGCTACAGCTCCTCATCCAGTGCCTCAATGCCTTGCATAAGTGGGACCCAAGGACACAGGGGAGTGCTGCAAACGGAGCAGGATCTCTCTTGCCTGAGTTTCCCACCAGGAGGATCACCATACACATTTCAGACTTGTTGCCTCTCACAGTCCTGTGAGCCAACTCTTCAAATATCTAAATACATATAAACATATGTATATATGCATACCTTATTGGTCCTATTTCTTTGGAGAAACCTGACTGACACAAATTATCTTTAGCATTTTACAATTGTGATCTTTATCTTGAGAAACATAATAAAGAGGTTGAGTGCAGTTAATTTGATATTCTCCAGAACTATGCACTATGAATACTTAATGACTAAACCCATGAAAATTTGGTAACATTTTCCCCATTACATATAATGCTCTTCATTTTATTAGTCTTCACTGAAAGCTCAAAGACCTGAGGGTCAGCTTAGTTTTTCTAAATCAACATAAAGTCATTTATATGCTAATTTAAAATTCAGAGTTCATCTGTATTTTGAATGAGGAAAAGACTGGATATAAAAGCTAGGTTTAAAGTGATGGTTTGCTCTGAAAACTAAAATTGAAGTATTTGGAAATGCAAGACTTCTGATTTTATGTGCAAATCTCTTCCCCTGATTGACATGCATGCTGGTAGAAAGCAGCATACCTAATGCATAGGTATGCCCAGGATCGTAATTTGGGGTATTTAGCTATTGCATGGTAGGTATTTGAAATGGTTGCTATATTCAAATAGAATTTCATTATGATTGCTACATGGACTGTATTTAATTTCTATAAATGACGTATATCTTTTATACATAACTATTTTTGGCTATTTCACAGATCAAATTTTAACCTAAGTATAAAATGACAGTTGTTTGAAGTCCAAGAATTTTAAGAAGCTTAGGATATAAGATAGAGGCAGCACAACTTAATTCCACTTGGTCTCATTAGTTCTGAAGGTACAAACCATGCCACATACTCTCCCAAAGTCTTTCTCATACCACATCTAAAAGTCTTCCCTGTACCATTCACCTGTATATGGGTAGAAGTCTTTCTGGTGAGAAGAATGATTACTTAATCCAAAGTATAAACCAAAAATAAAATAAATTGTCAAAACATGAAAGTTTAGAATCCTGATCACCAAGATAAAATGAGATTCTTATAATTGCTATTTCAATAACTCTTGGAATTTTGGATTTTATTGCTTGTGATCCACTCTAGCCTGTTTCTACCACCTCCTTCAGATTTTGCACGGTTAATTGCTGTTCCTGTGTGTGGCTAGGATGGATTTTCACCTAACCATCAGTAGTATTTTGGCTAACATATGCTCCAACAAAGTCCCATGCCATTTTGAATTTTTTTCATAACTAGTTAGTTATCTTTTAGGAAGAAACATTGCTTTTACACACACACACACACACACACATGCACGCACACACACACTACACATCTATAAACACACACACATGCACACACACACAACCTTAGAATGGTTGAGGCTCTTTCCTCTTTCCTCTAGGGCTTTGTACTTCCCTTAGTCTAGCTCTTAGCACACTGTGCAGTTCTGTCCATACTGCAGTGTTCCTTGAGCCACCGTTCCCTAGCAGAGAGTCCTGTATATTGTAGGCAATAGTAACAAAGAAATGAATCAACAGCCATAGATGTCATACTCTCTTCATTCTGTCTGCAGTACAGGTTTTTTTTTTTTTTTTTTTTTTTTTTTTTTTTTTTTTTTTTTTTTTTTTTTTTTTTTTTTTTTTTTTTTTTTTTTTTTTTTTTAATGGAAGGCAGAAGTTAGTAGCCTAAAGAAACAGAACTAGTATTTGAAGTTTCTGAAAAACTTAATGAAATATTTACCAATTTCTAAATCTTAATACAGTTTTTCAACATGTATTACTAATGACACAAACACTATACACTTTCTACAGCAAAGAGACAACAACTAATTTTTATATTATATGCTTGTGAAGAAGAAGCTGAAACTGAAAACTGTAGACCATTTTGTACAGTGTGAATTATGGCATTGTATTTCTTTGTGTCTTATGTAAGTTTCACTTGTAAAATGTAAGTTGTTCTGTAATTTAAATAAGGAATGGTAAATATTTTAAAGACAGAAACAAAATATATATCCATAACCATACAGCTAATAATACATGTAGAGTTTGTCCTAATACATGTGTGTGTGAACGTATATGTATAAGAGAGTATGAATTTTACAATTTTGTAAAGATTGACTAGCTTTAAGTAGTGCCTGAAACATAAAAAATTCTGTACATTTTGTTACTACTTCGAATATCAGTAGTTTGTACAAACTTCTGGTTTAGACAAAAAGTGGTTTTTAAATCTCTGCCAACTTCAGAGAGAAGATATATTTTCTGGTATCGAAACAAATCGATTTGGGAGTTAATAGTTTGCGTGCAGCAATGCTGTCAAAGAAGACCGTGGTCCAACCTTTGGAGTCGAATGCCTCCACTCTGCCATGTTGTCTAGGTAAGGATAGTTTCTCTCCAGGCTCTCTCTTAGGCAGGGCTTTACTCCTTGTCGCAATCTTTTGTTAATGTATCTAAGTTTCAAAATTAGAGTTGGGCAGCTCTTGAAGCTAAAAGTGTTTTGAAATTTTCATCTAAAATTGTTTTTTTCAGAAAACTTGTCCTATTTCATCTCTAAGGTATTTATTGGCCTTTCTCTTTCTTTCTTTCTTTCTTTCTTTCTTTCTTTCTTTCTTTCTTTCTTTGTTACTTTCTTTCTTTTCTTTATATTTTAGTGAAGGGTCTAGAGGTTCTCCAGGGTCTCACTATTAGATCAGACTCCTAATGATCTGCCTGTTTTTGGCCTCCCAAGAGCTGGGATTACAGGCATGCACCACCACACCCAGTCTCAATTGCCTCCTCAGCGTGCCTGGGGACGGGGATAATATCACAGGCCCAGGATGGACCTCTGGCCCCTGCACCTGCTTGCAGGTGCTGCTGAGCTATTTGGCTAGCCCTTTGCTGGCTTTTCTTATGAAATGAAGTATTTCATGTTCTCAGTGGCAGCCAAAAGAAACAATGGGAAGACTGGATTAATATAACCTCAGAGGTCTTTCTGAGCTTCTCTAGCTCTAAATAAGCTGGACCCACCAAAACTTCTCACATTTATTGAGGGCTGCAAACAGGCTAAGGAATGTGCATAACTAATTTCGTGTGGACAAGCTGCTATTTACATTATTTTCCAGCATTCACCAAACTCAAGGTTGCATATCACCACCTGGTAATTTCCCAGGTAAAGGAACAAAGAACAGACAGGAAGCCGCCTTCAGGAATCTGTTACCCTGTCTCCAGTTTGCAGAAACAAGAGGTCAGTTTCCTTAGGCTCTGTTCTTTGTTCCTTGTTCCCTTGGACCCTAGGCTTCTGACTCATATCATTACAATGAACATTAGAAATTCCCAGTATATTATTATTGGGAATATTAAAGTCTCTGTGGATTCTTTACACTCTCTCTGCCACATATGCATTTATGTGTTTTCCCCCGCTCTTTTTCCGTTTAATGTGGATGACTACTCAAACAAATAAAAGATGCATCCACAAAATGAACAATAACTACTAACAAGCAACTGCTTAGGAATAAATGTTTTTGATTTCTTGCTATTTTTGTTACTCTCTTTTTGTCCAGTTTGTCTTTTTTTGAAATATAGCTAGACCTAACCTATTATTAGCATTAAGTTGAAAGTTATTTACAGTTACCAGTTTTTTTTTGTTCTATGATCTTTCAAAGATCCTATGAGGTCATTACACTGAGGATTAATATTGTCTCCCCTCCTCCTGTACTTCCTTTTCTCCGAATAGAGTTTAAAATTAGTTTAAACTTAATGTGTGTTGACAGTGTTAAGGGTGCTCATAAATATTACACAATAATTCGGTCTTATTTTGTCAGTCCCAGTTACATCCACTATATGAGGCTTCCTCCAAATTGAAAGGTTCTTAACATAAGGAAACGGCTTAGATTTAAACGTGGAATGTACAAATAGGAACGTGGAATGTACAAATAGGAACTTAAAAGCCTAAATTTTAATAATGGTCCCATCTTAGACTATTCTGGGTTAATAAGAGAAATCTGAGTCAGACTCAAATTATCACAGTTTATGCTTGCAAATTTAAAAAATTTGTCATCATTAGCGAAATTGAAAGTAAGACACAAGGTCAATTTCTCCAGTGTAGTAAGGAATTTAAAAAAAAGAAGAAAGAGGAAATTTGAAGCTGACTACTCCTCTCCACATCAGCATGGTGGCAGGCAACCATGCCAGTGGTGCTCATAATCTTTTATATGAAGTGTTTTTATATGATAACCTGAGCTTATTTATTCACTTATTTTTTAATTTAATTTAATTTTGAAAAGTAAAATCAAAGCAAGAGCAAAAATCAGAAAGAAAGAAACAAACAGGGCAACATTCAACAGTATATGTGTTTCAGATTTTCAAACCAAGAATAGCAGATTAATAGTGGTTGACATAGCATCTATTTTATCATCAAATGTGTTGCTCAGATTCACAGATATGGTTAATAAAATTGGACAGTTGGTTACATATTGCCACTTGCTTTCAAGTAACCTTAAGTTTTTGTTCTTGTCATTGTAGCCTTTTATTTTTAAAATATTATTGTTTAAAAGAGATTAGTAATAATTGATATGACATTAGACATGATACACATTTAGAAGACCAAGGTGTCAGGTATTCAAACATGGTTTGTAGGGGCTGGGGAGATAGTTCCGAGGCACAAGTGCCTGCTGGGCAAGTGCAAGGTCGTGAGTTTGAACCCTGGTCCCACAAAAAAAAAGAAAAAAAAGAAAAAAAACATGGTTTGTAGTACACATTGCTGTCCTCAGTGTGCTTGCTTAGATTATAGATATCAGCATACAGAGTTACACACGATGAGGACTATATGCATTAACTTCTATTTTCCAAAAACTGGCGGATATTTTTAGTACACTCGCCTTAGCCATCCAGGACATAAACTTTCATATTCTTCCCCTACCTTTTTTCACATCTTTTCTCCTTTCTCTCCTCTTCGATGTTTAGTGCTTAAGTTCTGTTTCTTTCTGTTTTACTCTATCTGATGTACCTTTCAGGTTTTATTTCTTCTTTCAGTAAATTTCAAGTCAATACTAATAATAGGTTAGGTCTGGCTATATTTCAGAAAAAGACAAACTGGACAAAAAGAGAGTGAGAAAAATAGGAAGAAATCAAAAACATTTATTCCTAAGCAATCATTTGTTAGTACAGTTATCGTCCCTTAGGCTAGGAGGACAATGTGATATTTACACATGTGGGTCTGGCTTATTTCACTTAAGAGTATAGCCTCTAGCTGCATTCACTTACATAGGAAGGCTTTGAGTTTGTCTTTCTTTATAGTTGAGTAATGTTTCATTGCATAAAAACACCATATCTTTTTCATCCATTCCTCAAGTGATGGGCAATTTGGTTGCTTCCATGATTTGGCTATGACAAATTGTGTTGCTATAAACATAGGTGCATATATATCATTATGGTACGATGTTTTCCATTATTTTGGGAAAATACCCAGAGGGGAATAGCTAGATTGAATGGATTTCCAGTATAAGTCTTTTAAGGAGTCTCCACACTGATTTCCATAGTACCAGTCTACATTCTGATCAGCGGTGGAGAAGGCTTCCCTTTTCGCTGCAACCTCTCTAGCATTTATTATTAGTTGATTTCTTCATGATAGCCATTCATTCTAGGGTGAGATGGCATCTCAGTGTTGTTTTAACTTGCATTTTTCAAATGACCAGTGACATGTGTTTATTTACCTCTTGTATTTCTTCCTCTGAGGAGAACATATTCTTCTCAGATGCCCATTTTCAGATTGAGTCTTTAAGTTTTGGTGCCCTAATTTTGTAGTTATTTATATATTCTAGATAGAAGACATTTGTCTGAGTGATTATTAGTTAAGAGTGTACCAAATTTGCTGATTATCTTTTCACTCTGGTGGTATGGTGTGTGTGTGTGTGTGTGTGTGTGTGTGTGTGTGTGTGTGTTTGAGTCATTTTTTCTATGTATTAGTTTATTTTTTAACTTGAACATTATAAATAAATTATTTACAAACTTAAATGAACATGACAATAGAAATTGTGTAGAATTAAAATGAGGAAGAAAGCATTTACACAACAGTCATATAATAGTTCACTCTATGTCAAAATCAAGAAACTTATACTCATATAATTAAAATTCTAAAAGTAGAAAGGGGTAGGCAATAAATGAGGATCTAGTGGGCCCTGGGTCATCTTCCTAATTTCCACAGGATCTGTCCTAATTTTGCACTTCTCATTTCTTATTTCCTGAATTTGACATTTTTTCTTTCTTCTTTTATGATGAGGTTAGCTAGGAACTTATGAATTTTATTTATTTTTTCAAAGAACAAGCTTCTTCAATCATTAATTCTTTGTGTTATTTTCTTTGTCTGAATTGCATTAATTCCCTCTTTTCTTTGGTATTTGGCTTGGTTTGGGCTTCTTTTTCTAGACACTTGACATGTAGCATTAGCGTATTTATTTGTTGTATATTGCTACTGTGTGAGTTCACAGCTGCAAATTTCCTTTTGAGAACTGCTTTCATTACATCTTACAAATTCTGATAAACTGTTCTTGAATTCTCATTGAATAATAAATATTGTTTAATTTCATCAGTAATCCATGGTTTCTGAGGAGGGTGTTATTTAATTTCCATGTGTTTATAGGGTTTTTGTGGTTTCTTTTGTCATTTATTTCTAGTTTTATAGAACTTGGTTCAGATAATATGCATGGAATAATTTTTGTTTTCTTGTATATACTTAAGCATAGCCTATGGACTACTATGTAGTCTATTTTCGAAAATGTCCCATGTACAGTGAAAAAAACGTGTATTCAGAAGTGGTTGGGTGGAACACTCTGTATATGTCCACTAAATCCATTTGTTCAAGGTTTGGTTCGGTTCTGCTACAACTTTGCTAATTTTTGGTCTGCTTGAAGTTTTTATTTATTTATTTATTTTTTTTTGAGATTAGGGGATGTTAAGGTCCTCTGTTAAGATTGTGATATTCGTTATTAGATTTTTCATGGCCATTAAAATTTTTGTCTTGGGCTGGCAAGATGGCTCAGCAAACTAAAGTGCCAGCTTATCCTGATGGATGTATTCAATGCAATGGATTTACACACAAATAATATTTTTGATAATTCTTTCATAGTAATTTTGATTAGATAAGTGACCTATTAACTGCATTGACCTTAATACTCATGAAAATAGAACCACTGTTCTGTCTTTTGATAGAGACTGCAATTTTTATCTCTCCCCTTCACCTTTCTCTAGGAGTATCCACAAAAACGAGTTTGTATTTATCTTTCTATTGTGATTTTCTTGTATTTGAATCACTTAAATTTATTCAAATATGGAAAGAAAATATTTCCTTATTTTGACATAAAAACAAGTTTCACAATTTGTTTCTACTTCTATAAAATATATCTTTATGATTTCTTTGCACTAAAACAGAGAAATTTGTCTCATATCTATGTAGTGGCTATACTGTGCTTTATAGTTCAGTGTAAATTCTTCTGTTAGTGGCCATTTAGACTACTTTCATTTTTTTTTTTTTTCTTAACACAGGTAAAGCCTCAGTAAACACATTTGAAACTGACTACTTAAATTCAGAAGCAGGAGATTTTTAACAGTTTACACAGAGACATGAATATGAAAAGTTCTTGAGAACACTGGCTGTATGAAATAATAATGTCTCCTTGAACAATGCTCATTTTCCAAAGTCTTGGTGACATTTGATATGAAATCTCATTTATTTCAAGTTTGAACTTCTTTTTTCCATGGAATAATCATAATTAAAAATATTTTAAAATGTCACTTGATGAATTAAATAAAAACCCAAGACTAATGTTTTCATTATCACTATTTCAGCATTGTCGTCAATGTCCTATTCAGGGACTTTTTAAAACTCTCTTTAGGATCGAACTACTTCATCTGAGAAGTGTCAGTTTGTCTTTGAATCTAATTTCTGATATAAATTGGATCAACTATTAAAGCATAAGCAGTTGACCCCAGCCTCACAGTCTTCCTGAGCAAAACAGCTGACTGGTCTCCAGGAAAGGGTGAGATTGTCCATTTTCCTGCAGAAGCAGGGGAAAGCATCCTAAGCAGACACAACCGACCACTTACCAATGAAGCCTTTCTTTACAGTGATTTCCTCTGGTTTGGGATCCTGTGCAGAGTGTGGGCACATTCAGGGGCTCGCTGCACTTTGTACTGTGTATAGCCATCAGCGTTTGCTTAAACTAAAAGCCAGAGGCGAACTTCAAGGCTTGTTATTTCTGGCTATGCCCAGGCTGGAACAATCCCATCGATCTATTTTTAGCCCTGGATATACCCACAGGTCCTGTGACTGCTCAGTGGTAAGATAAGGAGGCCCAGTGGCCTAGAGAGTCAGGCTTTGGAGCAGGAATAAAAGGGGAAGCTCCGATCTAAATAAAGGCTGTCAGGGGAAAACGTGCTGAGCTCTTCATTATCCACGGCAGAGCTGGCGCAGGGAAGTGAGCTGCGAGTGGGAGCCGGTACAGAAAATCTTTTCATATATACTGTGATGTTCATGACAAATAAGAGAGAAATGCGCCATGGAAGCAATTTCTCCTCACTGAATGAGTGAAGGTGTATGACCAGGTAATTTCATGTTAATTCACAATGAAATTTTCACCAAATTAATAGATACATTTTAATGTATGCCGACTACTCTCTATTCCTATCATTCTGTGGAAGCAAGGACTTAAACTCGAATATTTATTTATTTATGTATAAAACATATTTGCCAATATCTTACTGTCACCTTTATAGTACTGTATGACAATAAAGCAATACCAGATAACTATTTATAAATTAATATAACAAAAATGATGAAGCTTACGGTAATATGTTCTAGGAACACACATGCAATATGCAACTACTCATAACCACATACTTAGTTTTATAAATTAGGCTAAATGCTAAGTAGAAATGTGCATTTCTATAATCTAATAATCAGGATGTATAGCCTGGAAGATAGAGAGCCAGCCTAAAAATCTCAGCCAGAATGATGCTTAAATTGAGAACAGAGAGCCAAATCAAGTCACTTAAGTATGAGGTGCAGGAGTTTAATGGCGGGGAAGCAGCATGTCTCAGAGAATGAAGAACATCTGGCTTGTTTTGGTAGCACAGCCCTGTGGCCCCAGCCTTCCAGAAGCTTAGGCACAATGATTGCCAAGAATTCAAGGCCAGCCTGGGCTACGTAGTGCGTTCAATGCCAGCCTGAACTACAGAGCACATAGTGAAACCCTGTCTCAAAAAGAAAAAAGAAAGGACTAAAGATCATATAAAATGTAAATTCCTTAGCTAAAATATTACAATGTTGGAAGTTCTTTAAGTATTTTTTTAATATTTTCACTTATGGTGACTCAATTTGTATAATACAAAGTGCATGTGATATACATCAGAATATTTGATTTAAAAAGTTTTCTTTTAAAAATGAGCGAAATGTATGACTCCTGTGAATCACAGTGTTCCAGTGGCATACATAAGGCTCCTAGGATCATTAATTCACATCCTGTTCTTGTTCAGGAGTCCTGTTTCACCCCGCTTTGGCTCAGTCTTATTTAACTAACAGGACATCTGTTCTCACCTCCGTTATTTCTTTGCTGTTTTCTGTGCTACTGCAGCTTATTTTCTCCTTTGTCCAAATGAAAATCTATATAAGGCATTTTTACAAGCATACTGAGCCAGTTAGTTCAGTTTAGTACTTTAACTACTGTGTTACACTGGCCTTTTTAAGGTTATTTGCAACTACAATTATTTATTTTCTATGTATGGAAATAATATGCATGGGCTGGTGAGATAGCTCAGCAGACTAAAGCACCTGCTTAGCCTAGCTTAGGCAAGCTCAGGGACTCCGGCGCAATCCCCAGCACCACATGCTGCACCAGGCCTGCCTCAAGGGCCAGCTGAGCAGGCCAGAGTCCAGGTATAGTGGCACATACCTGTAATCCCAGAGCTGGGGAGGCTGAAAGCAGGAGGAGCACCACGAGTCCAAGCTGCATAGTGAGACCCTGCAACAACCAAATACATAAAAAAAGAAAAGAATATGGATAATCATGATTGACGCACACAGAAGTATAGCATATTAAATGCAAATTGCAGTGATGCCAATATGCAATGAAAATATGTTAACATTTTGGAGCATACATTTATAATCCTTGAATTTCTTTTTTGTTTATTTTGTTTTTTGTTCTTTGAGATAGGATGTCACTGTGTATTTCAAGCTAGGCTTTGACTCATTATATAGCCCAGTGTAGCCTTGAACTTGTAATCCTCCTTCCTCAGCCTCCAATGTACTGAGATTTCAGATATAGTGTCACTACATCTGGCATTTACAACTTTTTAATGATATTTTTCTGTGTGCCCTAAGTATTTTTGCATACTTACAATGAACCTAATGGAATTTTTACAGACATGCAAGTTTTTATTTTACTATACTACAAATAGTCCTTTAATAAATACATTGATGAGAACTCTTTGATATAGGCATAGAGTTCAACATACATTATGCAAAAAAATTTCAATTAAATATTTACCAATTGCCTAATATTCACGTGTTCTAAACTTATTATGTTAAATGATGCTATGGTAAACATTTATGGACATAACTGTCTTATATGCATCTGACTTATTCCTAAATAATTCATAACTGTATTTGCTCAACGGAAAACATTCTTCATACATGTTGCCAAACTGCTGCCTAGAAACAGTGTACACATTTGTGTTTCTATCCATAGCAGTGTGTGTGTGTGTGGTTGTGTGTGTGTGGGTGTGTGGGTGTGTGTGTATGGGTGTGTGGGTGTGTGTATGGGTCCATCTGTGCAGCGGGAAGGATCACTTCAGAGTCTTCAAAATGTACCTGTTGATTGAATGTTAATCTCTGAGACTATAAGAAAGACTGAAATTTTCCCTTTGCACTGTTTATCTTTTTTAATATCTGTCCTTTTGGGACCTGCTCGCATCATTTGTCACTTTTCTCTGGGCTATTCATCATATTCTGATTGACTTACATGAGTCAGGTACAAATGGAAACTTTAGGCTTTTGAGTGTTGTCTTTCCATAAAAGAAAAGAAGAAATGATACTCCCATGTCTTGATTTGTGGTCTTATAAAATTGAGAAAAATAAGCTTGATAAATTATTTCAGTAAAAAGTATGAGAAGGAAAGGTTTGGAGTGAATATTAAACCTTTTTTCATTTATATATCTGTTATGGTTTGTGTATAGGTGTCTGCCTCCCTCCCACCAAAGCGTCATGCAGTCAGGGGCAGCTTCTGCAGTTTGTGACTGATTAGTGTGGGTGTGGCTGCTGCACCTCCCCTGGGGCAGATTATTTGCATTTCAATGTAAGGAAGGAGGAAAAGTTCAATGCTTGAGCTGCTGCTACTCCTCCCTTTACTCTTTCAGTTTGATGCCACCATGAAAGATTGTTCCCTGCCTTCCCACCAAGCTAAGGATGGACTGAAACCTCCTGTAACTGTGAGCTACATAAGCCTTTCTTTCCTTCATTTTGAGTGTTGGGTATTTGTCCCCACAAGGAGAAAAGAATAACTAAGACAATATGTGTAAGAGAGAAAAAAAAAATCTCATGAAACTTTGACAATTATATGATACTATCTCTGATCTAAAATTGTTGAAAGCTTTTTTATGCATAAAATCAATCAAAGCAATCACTAAATGAAAAACTAAGGCTTGCCAATATTAAAAATATACAATTTATAAGCCAAGTACAATTTTTAAAATAATGAGTTCCTAAGAGGAAATGATTCACTGTATATTTAAGTTATAATATTGATGGAGAGATCTACATGATACAAAGACATTATATAAGTCCTTTCTACAGTTGACACCTACTTTAGCCACTTCATAGTAAGGTATGATTAAAGCAAGTAAGGAATTCAACACAAAGCAATAATAATCTTTTTGAATAAAATGTGTTTAGAGTTTTGGCAGGGAGTTCCACTGAAGGTAGGTGTTTTCTTTCCTGCATGGCATGAGTGAGCTTCCTGTGGAAGCTCCCTTCAGCTTCGGACTGGCAGCAATGCCATGACTCTGCGTACTCTAACACCTCGTAGCCCCACCACTGAGGGCCTCAGAGCTGAGCTCCATCTGAAGCTTCAGGCTGGTGTTTGTAGCTACCCATCAGACAGCCATCCCTTGAGTCAGGCTGTGCATTCCTCTGTCTGAATCCTAAAGGATTTTCTCTTCTCTTCCAACCTGTTCCTCCTCAAATATTTTCTCCCCCAGTTAATGATAATCAAATATCACCAGGTATCCATCCCTAGTGCCTTCTACAAAACTGTACCATGTATCACTGCATCAGTCTCCTTAGATTGGGGAGTGTTACTTTAAATTCAACCTTAAAATTACCTCTAATTTTCTTCTTCTTTGCCTTTTTGATATTTTTCTCATGTAACTTCTTATTGATCACTTTAGCCTTTGAAGAAGTTGCTAAAGGGGGCTGGGGAGATAGCTCCGAGGCACAAGTGCCTGCTGGGCAAGTGAAAGGTCGTGAGTTCGAACCCTGGCCCCAGAAAAAAAAAAAAAAAGAATTTGCTAAAGCCGGGCGTGGTGGCACACACCTGTAAGCCCAGTACTCAGTAGGCTGAAGCAGGAGGATCCGTGAGAGTTCAAGACCAGCCTGGGCTACAAAACTGAGCTCAAGGCCAGCCTGAACTGTACAGTGAGACCCTGTCTCAAAAAGACCAAAAAAAAAAAAAAAAACTTGCTAATTTGTATCTCTCCCTTTTCTTCTGTCACTTAAACCTAATTAGTCGATACTACACAAAAATGTATACATGAATTTTCCTCTCTTTCTATGTTCTGAATCAATGACACCTATGAAAATAACTTTAAGAAAATTGTGTTTTGTGCTGACTTTATTTTTTTCACAGTCTTCATATTAATATGAGCTTCTACTTAAAATGGAGACTGAAAGGTCTTTCTTAAGAAGAATTTATTATGTCAAGTAAAATCTTGAGATAAACTAGCCACTGAGAGTTCCTTATTGATTAAGGGAGAAAGTCCAGAGAATGAAAGAAGTTGGCCTTACTATGAAGAAGTTGGTTTACTATGAAATCTAGAGTTCAGTCTTCCATATGAATACACACACACACACACACACACACACACACACACACACACACATATACATACATATATATATATATGTATATATATATATATATGTATATATATATATATATATATATATATATATATATATATAGTACTTTAGGTAAGGGTCTACAGGGTGTTCAGGGTCTCACTACTAGATGGGACTCATAAGTGATCTGCCTGTTCTCAGCCTTCTAAGAGCTGGGATTACAGGGGCACGCCACCACCACCAGTCTCCATACGTACATATTTAACAAAAAGTAAAGATTCTTTTTAGAATAAAATAATCATTAGGAAATGATTCTACTTAACATTTTTATTTAGCATACATGAAAAAATATATTTCTTTGAGGTGGCATCAGGCTTTAGATATAAAATGTCCTCCAGATCTTGTGCTCAGAGGTGGAGATTTAGAAATGTGATTGAACCATGGGGACTCCACATGTGCTTGCCCAGGGGGGTGGACAGTCAGGGTGTGGGGCCTGATGAGGTGTCCCTGGCTCCTGACTTCTCTCTGTTTTTTTTTTTTTTTTTTTCCTGATATTTCCTAAGCAGATTTCTTACACTCAATATCAAACAGGTACACTGTAAAGTAGAATGGATTGCTAGGGGATTGTTAAGTTAAAAATATGTATTGCATTACTGAGATATGTTCAAATACAGAAATGAAAGGCACACAGCCAATAAAGTACAGCTAAGGACATCAGAGTTTGATCTCCATGTCTTTCATTATTATTATTTTTTTTTAATTTGAAGGACTGACTGATATTCAAAAGGCAAAAGCTCTGGAACAAATCTTTGAGTTATGATCACATTTATGTTTCCATCAGCGTGTATGACAAAAAAAAGCACAACATGATATGAATGTATGAAAAGTAGTTATTCCACACCCAGTGTGGACCGCCAGTGGCCGTGCACCTGACAGAGCTTTCAGCAATGCCAACAGCCTGAGCTGGCACCCGTGCCACAGGCCTACCAACACTGGCTTGGACTCTGTTTGGGTGCTTGGTGTACACCGGCAGCAAGCTGGACAACAATCTCCAGTTTTGTCAGGTTTTTATTCAATCGAGGTAAAGCAGTAAAAAGCAAAAATGATTGTTAAAAGAAAAAAAGTAAGGTAAGAGTAAGTAGAAGAACCATGCCAATCATGGTTGTAATTTTAATAGGAGATCGGAGACAGCCTATGCGTTGTGGGTTTGAACCCATACTTCAAATTCATGAACAATCAGTTCGTACAGATAGCAGAGAAATGAAATTTACACTGAGAAAAGGGTCACATAGGAAAGTGATTCGGAACGATGAAGGCCTTTCAAGCGACCGCTTGCGTCGCAGTGTCAAGTGAACAAGGGTAAAAGCTTCTATGTCATTTGAACGATTCTGAGAGTTGAGCATTGTTGGGATTTGAAGATGGCTTCAGTTTCTATGTTGATGATGATTGCTAGTGAGCAAAGGCACCAATGTGAAGAAATGTTTAACAAAAATTTAGCAACCCAGAGGAAAGAAAAACAATAGTTATAACACATTTCTCCCAGACCTGGAGATTGGCTCACACCAAAGTAGTTGCAAGGAGTTTGAATTCTTGAGAAACCTGACAAGGTGTTGATTCTAGGAATGTTAGATGACAGCAGCAGTTGAGTTACCATCTGATGACATGTGAATAAACGTTTCTGTACGAAAAAAAAGTGTGTGCGAAGATCTCTGAAAGCAGGAGAGAGGACTGCAAGAGATATCTAGTCTCCTCTGGATCTTCTACACTGTAGGCCGGCAACCGTCACTCAACATGAGAGATGTAAGAAAGTGTTGCCTTCAGGAAAGAACCGTATTTCCATTTCAGCCAAAGAAATGGCAGGATCAGGAAGAGAGGAGTTTAAGAATGAACATAGAAAAATGTTTCTGAGACTGAACTGTGTATATTATATTGCCTAAGTAATTTTTTTTGGAATTATGTTGGAGTCAGAGATGAATACTGACTAGTCCAGGTGAGCATAGAATTTATATTTTAATGGGCTCTTTCTGAAAGCATAAGGGGATAATACTAATGCACAGGCTTTTTTTTTTTTTTTTTTTTTTTTTTTTTTTTTTTTTTTT